>JADRCD010231898.1:15729-33186 GCA_019843815.1 Montemys delectorum | reverse complement strand
CTCTGTCTTGCTCCCTGGGCCTGCTCTGTCCTTTATGCTATAAAAACACAGAGACTTATACACTTCTTCACTTATATTCTCAGATGAGATGAAGTTCTGTCCAACAACTCTATATGAGTGATTGCCAAAGTAGTCCATGTAATTCCAGGAAGCAGTACTCTGATAAACCCAGGAATGGGAAATCACCTCACCCCACCCCCAATCCCAGCAGCTGTGGCATGGAGGTTGCCATATCTTGTTCTAGCTTCTGTCAGTTAGGGCACACCTGGACCTAGCATGCTTACCTTGAGCACACCGAGAGACAAGAACAGAAAGGCACAAGAACCAAATGCATACTCAGACAAGAAAGATCAGATCTTCTATACAGGAGTCCTTTACCATCCAACCACTGTTCTGTTAACTGGCATATTATTTCTCCGCCCACTCAGCTTCACAAGGGCAAAGTGATAAGCAAGCCTAGGTATTCCAGGTTTTAATGCCAGCAGAAATTTTGGCCCTCATAATAAGCCTAGCTCAGTCCAGGGCTTTTCATAGTGTTTCTATGCCATGGTAACAAAACAAAACAAAACAATCCCCCCACAGACAGACAGACAGACAGACAGACAGACACACACACACACACACACACATCAATATAAAGATAAAAGTCCATCCCAAACTTTTATTTTAGGCCCACTTGGGAAATATTGCCTGAACTTCCTGAGAAGAATCATGAATACTAAACCCTTTCAGAGATTCTCATCTTCCACATGGAGTCATAAGATATTACACACATTTTGTTGTAATCCTTACCATTTTTGTGGATAACTCCATCAGCATCTGAAACACCATGGTCATGGGCAAGACTGGGCAACTCCCTGCTAATGTCTTCAGATGGAAGATAGTTTGTGGAGGCATACTGAGGTGCCACCTATAAACCAGAAAGCACCCACATCACACATCAGATCTGCTCTGCATCATGATCTTGGACTTCCAGCCTTCAGAGTTGTGAGATATAACACGTCATCGATAAGTCATGCAGGGCTGTCTGATGGGACTTGGAGTATTTTAGTATTTCATGGGCTTTCTGATATAACTCCATACTCTACCTCTTTAAACAGCTTCAGAATTTGGAGCCAGTTCCTGATCTTTCCTGCCTCCATGCCTACTTTGCTACCTACAGTATTCCAAGGAACTTTGCCCCCTTTATGGCCACCTCATTCATAATTCCTCATTCCAGCTACTTCATATCTCTATCTTAGTTATCTCTCCTCACCCACACACCTCTGCTGAAGTGATTCCTTCAACCTTGAAGAACAAATCCTGAAGTTTTCTATTGCCTTCAGAATAGAACTCCAGTCCTTCTGTGGAGTTTGCAAAACTCTTCCTTATCTTGCCTCCTCTGGAGACAGTCCTATTTTTCCAGTGTGATCTCATGTTACACCACCTGCCCCCAGTGTAATAACTATATTGAGGATTCTGAAGAATTCCTGATTAAAATGTCCTTGATTACCACGTGGTGGAATGCAACAGATCCAGAAACAAAATTAGCTTTGGCTGTCTTTAGTTCCCTTAATCGACGTTTGCACTCATGTTCATATGTGATCTAATATCTCCTTTTACTACAAGGTGACATCTGTGGGATGTATTTACTTAGCAGATTACCAGGATCCACCAAAGCTAAGGCTAAGAAAGTCATAACATCTGGAATATATAGGCAGAGACTTTTCTGCTTAGATGTAGCCTGCCTAGCTTACATCTTCAACAATGTTTGCAAAATTGAATTTATTGGTGACTTTATTTTGTCCTGTGACTATGAAAAGGTCACACAATCTCATCCTCAGTGGAATACATCTTTTTGTTGTAGGCCACGATTACTTATTTGGATACCAATAAAGCATCCCTCAGTTCTTTCTGGAATGGAGGCTGTATTTTGCACTAACAGCTGTCACAGTCTGTCTCCACTACCATTTTTGCTTTCATTATGCCTACCTACAAATTGTATCTATCCTACAGCTCCAGGCAAGTGAAAACATTAAGTCTATGTCCTTCTGTCCTTCCTTCCTTCTCTTTTCTTTCTCTCTTTCTTTGCTCCCTCCATTCTTTGTATGGAACATACTCCTCTTTTGTAGCTGGATTTGATCTTACTGATTCCTCAGGGCTTGTGAGCTTTCTTTCCAATGAGCAACACCTCCTAGTTAGTCAGGTTGAGAGGAGCACTCAGTGCCTCTAATTTGGTTTGGCCTCATTTCTGATTTGATTGCATCTTTCTCTACATTTGCTCTTCTTAAGGGTGGGGGCCACTCTTCTCATCTCAGGCATTTATAGGTCTGTAGACATATGCACGACAAATGTCTAGAGCAGTGTCAGATGGCTTGTAGAAGCACTGTGCTGAGTAATCAAGATCAAGGTTTGTACTGCAGAAGTGAGGCACAGAAGAGATGAAAGACTGCTCTTCTTGCAGAAGGGAGTGTAACATGGTGTAAAAGAGGACCAGAGTTTCTAAAGGGTAGAACTAGCGTGTGACTCAGCAATTATAGTCTATGTCCAATATCTACCCAAGTGGTAAGGGTCACCATAAAGCTTCCAGAAGACCGTTCATAGAAGTATTTATTCATGTAAGTGAACTCACAAAGCATTATGCTAAGTGAAGGAGACCAGGCACAAAAGGTCATACTTTGTATGGATAAGACATGTCCTAAGGAAGCAAGTGTGACAAAAAGTGGATTAATTTGCCTAGGGCAGATGTGATGTGTGAAGAGATGGAGGAAGGGAATGACTGTTGAGGAGCATGGGATTTCCTTTGGAAGTTGGAAATAATACTTTAAAGTTGACCATGGTGATTGGTGCTTACACATAAGCATGTTAAAAATTTAAAGATAAAAATACAAATTATTTTGAAGGATTTCTGAGGTAAGGTTCTGATGACTGATAAACAGTGATCTGAAAGTGGAGTGATGTGCTGTAGGGATAAATGGTCATTCTGTTGGGTAAATCTGGCTTTCCATTTTGCTCAATAGCATGTTAAATTATCCTTCCTGAGTCTGTGTTCTTATTTGAAAAGAGAGTAAATATACCTATATTGTTCAAATTAAAATAACAGATTTTTATTCAATTTTCCGTAATGTGATTGGCACACATAATGTTCTACTGGTGTTGCTACCACCACTATTAAGTCCACGTAATACTGAATTTTGGATCAGGTGAGATAGAGTAAGCATACAGAAGTTTCAATGGAAACCCAAAGGCATTACAATTTCAAGCACAAAGAGAAAAGTCAAGGTGATACACAGATATTGACTAACAGTTTAAGAAATGCTTATTGAATGCCTTTCCATTTTCTTGACTACTAGACTAGATGTTCAAAGAGAAATGGGAAACAGCTTGCTGAATATACAAATAAGAACTCGTCCTCGACTTGGTGATCAACTGGTAATAAATAAGTATACATATTTATATAAGGAAGCATCATATTTCTATAGGAGAAATACAACTTATTTGTGCAAAGAATGTGTGGAATGGAAAAAGGTCAGAAAAGGTGATCTCAGTATTAGTTGTTCACTAATGACTTCAGGCTGCCCAGCTCAGGGGAGGAGTGTCAAGATCCTGTGGATACTTCCTACTTTGAGTACAGAGATTAAAGATAGTTCAGTCAATTTTGTTCAGTGGAAGGAAGAGAAAAGCAATTGCCAGTAATGCTCTTTGTGTGAAGAATAGAGCTAGTCCACAGATTCACACTAAAAGATCAGGGCACTAGTAAAACATCTTGGATATATCTGGATCACTCCCAGATTGTTACCACTTGACTAGTCCCAAGTAAGTGGTATACATTCAATAAAAATTAAGTGAATGTTGTTAAAACCATCTGAGAAGTGTGCTACCTGTTGACCGTTTGCATTAACAGTCACGACATTCTACCCAATTACTCTCCCCTTCAAATAAAAACCTATCAAGTGTGTGTGTGTGTGTGTGTGTGTGTGTGTGTGTGTGTGTGTGTTCCCTCCAGGAAAAGGTGTTGACAGACAGCTTTGCTATAAGGATGTCGATCAGCTAAGAATCAACTGTTTTTTTAATAGAATATGAACGAACTGCTATGACAGAGTTGATTACAAGTGCTGCAGTCCTAGTGCTACAGATCTTCAAAATCCAGATAAGTTGAGAGTTCTGCTAAGCCAACAAGACCAGACAGCACATCAAACATTATATTCTTGAGCATGTCGTAGTGCCAGGTGCGTTATTCAGTTCTCATATGGTTGGTTGCTTGTAAGAGGCAAAAGGAATAGGAGGCTCTTCTCATGGTAGATTCGAGTTCTGGACAGGAGAAAGATTCAGATTTGGTAGGTGGTTTTGTGAGCCTGTCACTAAGGGAGACTGAGACCCTTTACTAGGAGGTAGATCGTGAGAAAGGGCAGGAAAAGCGTTAAGTCGAAGCCAATCTATCGCAGAGTCCAATTATCTGAGAATCACCCAACTAGGAGGTTCTTCTTGTAGCCTGGCCTGCTGAATCTCTGATAGGAGAAATATCTGTTGGATAGTTTGTTTCGGCTCAGGACAAAAGATAAGGCATGATGCAGCTTTTGAGGATGGTCAGGTCAGTGTATATCAGGTCAATCAATCCATTTCACAGGTCAGGTCTCTCTTCAGATGAGGCTCAGCTGGCCTCCTTTTGGGGTCATGTGATGAGCCCGCGGATGACTGGAGCGCCGCGCGCAGGCCTGGGCGGGCTTAGGTAGAAACCAACTTCCGGTGAGGAGGTCCTGGACGCCGGGTGGCGCGTGGGCTGCCCCAACGAGGGTTCCTGGGCCCGCAGTCACCGGGAGGGGGGTGGTTGTGTAGCCGGTGTCCCGGAGCAAGTGTCTGAGAGCCGGGTGTGACGCGCAACAGCGCGGGGAGCACTGCGGCGGCGGCGGGAGCAGGTAATCGGGTGCTCGCCGTCAGGGTCCGGGTCTCGGCCGCGGGTGGGAACGTGGCCAAGCTACCGCGAGGCCTCGGCCGGGCGACTCATCGTACCTGGGTCCGGGAGGCACCCCGCTCCCGCCCTCGCCCGCGGGGACCTGCACTTGCGCGGTCCCGTATGGAGAGCCTTAGGAAGTTGGCTCGTTGGCCGCGCCGCAGTTGCCCCGGCGGAACGGAAGTATTCACCCTGCCGCGGTTCCCACCGGCGCCGAGCGGCGCACCCCTTCCGGTCTCAGACCTTGGGAACGCGCTCTCTGTGCGCAAGGAGTTCTCCCGGAGAGCTGTTCACAGGACACACCCACAGTGGCGTCTCGGGTTCTCACCCGGGACGAGCACCTGGCGGACCGCGTGGCCTCTGTCTGTCACACACCTTTCCCCGCCCCCAGGATGCCGCGTCTGCGGGGCTGCCTCCGCCGGAGTTGTCAGCTGCTCTGGCGGCTCTGGGCTGGTGAGGCCTCCGTGATTTTGGCCCTCGGCTCTGGGGAAGTGAAGGCTTTCGGCTCAGCTGAGGTCCCTCAGTGGCCACCCACGAATTCCGACTTCTCCCTCCACTGTGCAGACATTGACACGTCGTCCGCCCCTAATCTGTAAACCGCCCGCTCGATGGATGTCTATGGAACGTGTTTGCATGCTGCGTGGTTGAAGGATTGCCATCTTGTCACAGGGTGGGCCAATGGTCGCCTCAGGATTTAAGGCCAAAGCCTGCAGAGTACTCACAAGGAAAGGGCGACAGCTACCGAGAAGTGCACGTGTAGTCTTCTCAGCCACACCTTCTGTTGCTTTTGGGGTTATCTGTCCCTCACTTGTTGGGATAAATGGCTCAGGGAAGATGCTAGGTCCACTGCACCTTCTTGGTACCCCTGTGTGGTGTGATAGTGTGTGGAGAATTGCCTGGTGAGGAAGTTTGATGTCCCCTAGGATGGCTAGGAGGCGTTTCAGTGGACTGGGAAATGTGAACTAGTTGCCCAGCAACATGATATTCCAAAAGGAAAAACATAAAATGAGAAAGTCCAGGACTTTTGAGTTTTTAAGAAAAAATATTAATCATCATAATACTTCACAGAAAAAACTTAAGAAAATCACCCAGAGAAACATCTGTTGTTCTCTACCCCCCCCCTCTGTGTGTGTGTGTGTGTGTGTGTGTGTGTAAAAGAGCCTGGCATATTAATTAGCTTGTCTCAAGCTTGAATGGACAGAACTTTGCTTAATGGGACACTTTATTGAACAGGTACTATCAGATATGTAAAGAATATAGAATTTTTATTAATAAAGAAAACTTTGAAGGGAACCTCTGTATGACACAAGCCAAGTGGGAATCAGTTAAGGTGGTGAGATCTTTCTGTTAATGAAAAAGGAGGAAAAATGTTTAAGTTCTAAGATTCACAATCACAGTGCCCCACTGGCTACTGGTTCTGTATAACTTACCATTAAATTTTGTCATTTCCTGTAAAATGTAAACATTTGAAAGGCCACTCTATTTATGCGCATGTTACATTTTAGGGTTCGGGTTGTGTCTCCTTTCTTCTGTTTCCAGTAACTTGGGTTTAGTTTATTTGAACTAGAGTTGATGCACATTTTTCTGAAGGACATTTCTTTCAGTTTAATTCAGGGTAAACCTTCCACAAACGAATTCAGTATGTCTTTGTGTGCACTCTGACAAGTGTGCCTGGTCATATAACATCACCACAGTTTGCCCATTGGGATCACCTAGGATGGCTACAGATTCATCCTCTGTCCGATTTTTCCTCTCTGGAGTTGTGTAAGTGGAAAGATGCTTTGTAGCCCCTTGTTCCTACCTTTTTTTTCTCCAGAATGCTTTCCTAGTTCACCCTTTTGGTGTCTCTGTATAAAGGGGACGTGGTACTTCTGTCTGTGAATAGACCACAGTGTGCTCACTTACTAGTTGGTGGCCATTTAGGTAGTTTCTGAGTTTTCTATTTTGGTATGAAGCTGTTACAAAAATGCATTTTGGGGGAACAATCATATTTAAGTCTTTAGAGAGATTAGTTCTCATTTTCTTTGATTCAGTGATTAGAAGCAGGATGCTGGACCAGGCGGCAGCTTCAGCTGGCTCTGTAGCTGAAGCTAGCCTTGAACTCCTGATTATCCTGCCATCACCTCCTAAGGCTGGGATTACAGCTGTGTGCCTCCATGCCTGGCTCTCACAGATGATTTTATTTGAGATTCTAGTTAACTAACGTGTAAGACATTTTCCTGTGCTGCTGTTTGCTGTATGTTCTTTCAAGAGTCATCTCTCCAAAGTGTTTTGTGAGTTTTTATTGCCTAATTAAAAGTCTTATACAATCTAGGCACAGACTTTAGTGTGTGTCTCTATATATGTATGTATATGTAAATTTATATATATGTACAATGTATATATGTGCAATGTGTGTGTGTCCACAAGTGTTTTCTTTTGAGTCTGCCATTTGCTCCTTTTCCTGACATGTGAAAGGTGTGAGTGACACTTCAATTTTGATGAAGTCCATTGAATCAGTTCTTTTTATTTTTCTTTTTAATTAATTTGTACACTGTCTAAGTTTGCAAAGAATTTCTGTTTTTCTCTAGACCTTTTCTAGCTTTAGGTATTGTACTTAGGTACGATATGCTGTTATTCTTCCTTTATGTGACTTTCTCTGTGCCTGTATATTACAGATGCATGCATTTGGCTGCATCTAAGGGAGCCTTTCTTACTGTCCTTCAGCAGGATTCTCGTTGGCACTTTGTGAGAGGGCACTTCCCTGTGTATCTGTGGCTCTGTCTCTTTCTGGGACTCTCTTCTGTTCCATCATCTGCGCATCTCTCCTTTGGTCCAAACCACTCTGAAATGTAGTTTTATAGAGTGTCTTAATGTCAGAAGGCTTCATTCCCCAGCTTTTCAAATTGTTTCAAATGTTGTAGCCCCTTTTCTTCCTGTATAACTCTTAGAGGTGGCCTACTTTCTCTACTGTAGGGATTTGGTTAGGAGTGCAGTAAAGTTATACATCCCTTTGGGGTGACTGGCATCTTAGGTGTCTTTAATCTGCTAGGTGATCCTGTTAACGCAGGATTTAGGTTTTTCTTAATGTTTTTCATCTTTCAGCATAAGACTTTTATTCCTGTTTTGTTTCATTTGTATGTGTGCTCATTTGGTGCTACTGTAAATGGTATCCATGCACATGTACATTTCTAGTTATTGTACTGTTATTGCTAGTTATTGTTATCACTATTGATGTTTACATGTTCTTGAACCCTACAGTGTTGTTAAACTCACTTGTTAGCACATGTGACTTTTACGGACTCCTTGGGATTGTGTATGTAGTCATGCATTCCATCCACAGAGGCTGTTATCTTATAGTTCCCAACTGTTTGTATGCTGAATAAGAAGTCTCCAGAGACATTCGTGACTGGTAATTTTCTTTAAAGAAAACATGTAGTCTTTTTTTTTTTTTTTTTTTTTTTTTTTTTTTTTTTTATCATTTTGATTAGCTCGAGGAAATTATCTTTGGCTCCTGGTTTGTTTAGAACTTTTACAGTTCAATCACAAATGGTTGTTGCTTTGCCTCTTTGTAGAAATCATTGTTTAGTTATGGTAGAAAATTACCCCACTGCTATTCTGAGAAGGCTGCTGCTTTCATTTTGGTGCTCTCAATATTGTTTTTCATTGTGAAGTTTATTAAGCAAAATTATAAATACTTTATATTTTAATCTCTTTTTTGAAGTCTTGCATTTTGAGTAATTTAATCACTAGGGGGATGTTGTATCTTGGCTGTAATGTCATTCTCTACACACATTTCATTGTCAGTACAATTATAAATCATTGTCATTCCCTCAATTATAAATCACTGTCACTCAGTTATAAATCATTGTCAGTACAATTGTAAATTGTAAATAAGTTCAAGTCTGTTTTCCCCCTTTATTAAAATGCAGTTTCCATGAGTTTTTTGATAGTGCATCTATAAAATGTTCAAGTTGCCAGTTTTGATGGCGTTCTCTAGTTAATCCAGGGTGTCTTTTGTTGCTGATTGCTTCCCCCTCCCATCTGCCTGTACACACTGTACTCTTTGTTGATCATTGTTTGTCTCAGCTTTTTTTTTTTTTTAAATCTGGACATGTAAAAATATATTATGTGCTCTCTCTGAGTGTTTGCTCACTTCTCTTCCTTGAGATTTGGTCTTGTTGCTGTTTGTTTGTATAATGATCTTGTTCTTGATATATCATGGAAGCTCTGTGTCTTCATGTGCAGCCACTGAAGTCTGTTTAGATTACCAGCCACACACAATTATTTCCATTGATGCGCAGAGCTAATGCATCTAACCTTTGCCAAGGATCTCTGAGTGATGGCGCAGAGTTGCAATGCTCATGTGAGCTGAGTGTAACTGCCTTCGTTTGCCACCTGTGCAGAGCCAGTGGCAAAGTCTCAGGTCTTTCTCTAGAGTGTGCACACGCACACAAGACTTGGAGCATGCATACAGCTTTATGAACAAACTTGGCCTTTTAGGTTTTCCCGAAAAGTGTTAGATCTTTTAAGAATAATTTGTAAACATGTTACTCTTCCAGTTCTAACCCTTATATGTTAGCTAGGTATGTGTGCATGTAGCTGTCACCACCACTTTTGGCTGCTGGGTTTTAAAAAGGTGGGCCTGTTTGTTTTTGACAGAGGCCATTCTGGGGAAAGGTTACTGTCTTGGCAACCTGAGTGAGATCAAATGCAGGTGAGCACAGGAGCAGCATTTCTAGGGAGCAGTTGGGCATATCAAGAATGTCAGCTTCTGAGAATGGGCCTTTGGAAGAGTTCCTGGGTGCATCCCAGGCTGCTGGGTCCCAGCTGTTTTCTCAGGTCATGAGTGCTGTGGAGAACAGCGTGAGGGAAGGAGGTCCCACAGTTTCAGAGCCTGTGTTCTGACTGTCAGTGTTATTGCAAGCCTTGGATTGGTGCCGTGTCATGAAATTGTTGACTGGCAGTTGTGCTAAAGCCTGGAATCAGCTCCCTTCTTAGCAGGGTGCTGCAGAGCAGTGTGGGGTCTCTAAGTGTGGAAAGACTCAAGTGGAGTGGGAAGTAGATCTGGAGAGGTGGGGCAGACACACTGTTCTCTGTAATAAACTCTGTGTCCTCATCACGAGTGTTGCCAGTCGGGAGGTGGGAAAGCAGTGTTGCTTAGTGTAATAAACACTGTCCTCTTCAAGACTGTCACTAGCTGGCATGTGACACTCTTTCTGTGTAGGCATGTCTGCTTACACAGTTGTTACCACAGTTTTAGGTTTGTGAATTACAGCTGGATTGCCAGAGTCATTTTACGCAAAGGGAAAGTTGAAAACAAAACAAGCCATTTATTGAATTGTGTCCTATGCCTGAACATATTGGTTAAGGGAAATTGGGTTTTCTGCATAAGGAATTCCCTAGTAAAAGACAGTCAAAGCCCATTTCCCCCTTGGTTGGGTGAAAATATCTAGATGTGTTTTTGTATATTTTCATGTTTTAGTTGCTGGAGATAACTGATTTTTTTTTCCAATTTGATAGAATGTTACTGTGTTATAGTAGTATCTGAGTGTCATAATTGAGCATATACAGGTATATTGTTACAGAAGAAATTCCTGTCTATAGACCCTCAATATGATGGTCGTGTCCAGTGTGCTTGTCTGTGACCTTTTGTGTGGTTTAGTCTGTATCATCTCTGTAACTGAGGAAGACCGAATGGTTTGCAGATGTAATAAAGAGATAGGCTTTCATTTCCCATTGACCTGTGCTGATATTCTTTTCCTTATTTATAGAGCTCCTGAGAAGCAGGGCTGTGCAGGCTGAGAGTTCCACATCCTTGTTAGGTAGGCCCAGGTGGTGTTCTTCTGGTTCCTTCAGTCATGTTTAGTGTGGGGCTAGGTTTTTACTTATTGGTTACTATGGCAGTGCTTTTCTTTTGACTGGTATAGTTATTTAAGGTTCAGTATAAAATATAAAATACCAACTAAAGATTTACACACAATTTAAGGAATCTATATACACAAGGGAAGGAACTCAAGTAAATAAAAATGAGTGTCATTCCTGTCTCCCAGGAAGTAACATTGCTTGCATTTAATTACATCAATTGACTCAGTAGAGAAGCAGGGCCAGCTGGCACTCCTATAGGACACTGCTGACTGTATAGCACATGAATAGCACTGTGGGAGCCACCTGGCTTCCCTGTGGGAAAGCTTGGTTCACCAAGATGATGAAGAAGACCACGCCCAGCTACTGCTTTTGGATTTTGAGTTGTCAGAGTTAAGGCATGAAGGTGTGTTTCTGAAAAGGACTTTTTAATGTAACGTATGAGAGAATTGTATTTTACTGGATGAGTTTAGTTTATATATGATAGAAGCTTTATTAGAATTGGTACTCAATTACTTACTAGGTGTGGAGGTAAAAAAATTATAGGTGATTCATGTTAAGGTCAGAATCACATGAAAAGTATGTGCTGAGGATTCTGGTATTTTTAATTCAAAGGAAATGAAAATTAGTGGTTAGAGTAAGTTATATCATCTTGGAAAAATGTGAGCAGGCAAGTACTTTATGTGTTTCTCTTGGTGAACAAGTCTGTTTTCTTTTAAAGAGACACTATCAGCAGGTCAGACCTTTGATAGGTGCATAAGGGAGCATCTGAGGTTTCTCAGTCTGAAAATTAAAAAGCCAGAAACTGAAGGTGTGTGGAGATGTGTAGCTGAAATCGCAGGGTTTGTGACATGTTTCCCTACGGTTTGGTTCTTAGTGCTGCTCCCTCAGGTCTTCCAGGACATCATAGTCAGGAAGGGGAGAGAAGTGTAAGTTTACAGTAAGAGTACTGATTGTGAAGGAATGGGGTCTGGGCAGTTGGACTGCCATCCAGAGGCACACTACCCCAGATATATTTGACAACATCTGAAAGTTGGAACCAGGAGATAGGACAAAGCCCTGATGAGGGATAGGAACATACTCTGAATTGAGATCAATGACCATTCCATGTCCTTCCTGAGAAATTAGTTTGTGTACCTTTAAGGAAACCACACTAGGCATGCAGGCTACCCACTCTGTTTCTATAGGTGGTTGGCTAGAAGCCTCAGTCAGCCCATGAAGGTGAAACATAAAGCTTTCCCTGTGAGGACATGCTGTGTTCTGAAAGAAGTGTGTGAGTTTCATCCTTGACATAGACCGAAATCATAGGCACGCATGATGGAATCAATAGCCATGGTATAGCCTGACAATGGAAACAAGTTAGGTCAGACTGAATTCATTGATGTGGGTACATTAAACCAGTATTTGCAGTTCTTCAGTTTGAGGACTTATGAAAAACTATGGTACTTCATCCCAAGGGTGGCCCCCAATGCAGTTTAGAGAGCAGGTTGGGAATGCTGGACCTGCTATGATCTGGTGGCCAAGCTGGGATCTGTAGGCTTAGGGAGACAGGAAAGTGAGTCTGTGTGCCACTAAGGTTACTCACTGAGGTTAGGAGTGGTAGAGCATACCTGTCCCAGTGCTAGGAGGATCAAAAGTTCAGCCATCCTAGGCTAGAGAGGGAGTTAAAGGCCAGCCTGGGCGACATGAGATTCTGCCTTAAGAAGAGACGTACTTACCAAAATTGCTGGGATACATCTTTAGAGGAGCCCTGGCATCCTGGAAGAACACTGGGTTCTGTACTCGAAGAGCAGAACTTACAGTGGGAATTGCAGCCACTGAATTGGGGAAACTGAACCCAGCACTCAGTTTCTAAGGATGAGATGGGCAGAGTTACCAGGATATGCAGCAGAAGCAAACAGACCAGTCTGGCTTCTGCAAACCTAGGGCTTATTGATTATTGTATTCCCATAAGTGAAACTAAGAATTGCTCTTCATAAGCAGAAAGGTTAAGATAAGATAAAATCTAAGGCAGAATGATAAAAGATAGTATGTCACAGGCCTCCATCAGTTCTAGACCCGAGGAATTTACAAAGCTAAACTCACAAATGAGAGGCAGGCAGGGTCCCAGTTAGACATATCCTTTGTACAGCTGTCAAAATTTATACTTTCAGTTTCGCCCCAGCCTTGCAAAGGAAGCTGTGCACTATATAAGCTCATAATCATACCTGTGGGGAACTACTGGACTCTGATAGTTTGAGACTCAAAATGTCTCTATGTTTGACTCTGGTTATTTCTAACGGAGCTCGGGGTTCACTGAACTCATCCTGTGTTTATCTCTCCAGTTTTAGAATGCTTAAGTGCAGTAGTTGGCAGAGTCCTGCTTTGGACTCTTAATCTGTGGAACTCACTTATTGTTTAGACCAGAGGACTGAGCTTTGCATTGATGAAGTCCCAAAGAAGAAAGTACATCCAAAGCAGCATCTTATTTCAAGAGCCATTAGATGAGCATCATTACTAAGGATTTGAGGCTATATGACCAGCGATTGCCACCAGGTCTTCCTCAGCTCACTTACGTAAGGGGACACACACACACACACACACACACACACACACACTGTGTACTTGTGATCAGACTATCCAGGTTCAAGTATGTTCCAGGAAGTGCTCCAAATCCTCCCGCCCCCACTTTGCTAACTCCCTGATGCCTGCAGCTTGCACCTATAGCCTTATGGGGAGTTTTCTAACATCCTTTGACAAAGGAAATAAAAACTAAGGCCTGGTATGTGTAATATTCAGGCACTGCCCCAATAAGGTTATCTGTAGCACATAGTCCAGTGGTCCCAGAAGCAGAACTGTGGGGTGTGCTAGTTACTCACTTTGCCTTGAAGGAAAAGTGCTGGTATGCGTTTACACACTGATTTATGAGTTGTGGCCAGTGTTTGGCTAGGTGGTCTGTAGTGTATGGAGATCAGGATTAGAAAACTGATGAAAGGAGCCTGGAAGAGACGTATATGAACAGACATGTCTGAATGGGCAAAACATCCTCAAGATATTTGTGCCCCATATTCTTGTTCACGAGGAGGTGATGTCAGCAGAGGGGATTAGTGGTTATGTGGTAGGACAGCCTGTTTTCTGGTCTGCTCTCCTTTTAGGGGAAGATCCATATGTGGTATGAGCCCCCCTCCTCCTCTGTATCCACAGTGCTTCAGTGGGTTCTGGCTAACTCAGTCATCCTTAAAAGAGATGGATACTAGGTGTGTTTTAGCCCTATGGATTTCTACTCACTAAGGAGCACTGTGGATTTGTACTCAATAAGGCTGATCTGCATGTGGCCACTGCTTAATGTACAGTTTGCCAGCAGGACCCACTGATATGAAGGTGCTGATACAGTGCCATTCTCTAGGATGATCAGCCAGCTCCCCAGTGGCAGGTTGATTCTATTGGACTACCTGTGTTAATGGAAAGGGCAGACTTTTGTTCTTATCAGGAGAATGTTGACATGGATGTTCCTTCCTATATGCAGTTTTGTGGAAACTACTGCCTATGGGTCACAGAATTCCTGAACCACTTCTTAATGTTCTACACAAGAGTTGCTTCTGGTCATGGAACCTGTTTCATGATAAATCTGGTCAAGGAGCTCATGACTACAGGAGTATGGCAGTGACCCCAAGCCTATGGGTTCACTGACTTTACTGTCTTCCATGACAATATGGCAGTGACCCCAAGCCTGTGGGTTCACTGACATTCCCATTTTCCATGGTATTTAAAGTCAGATGGCTTGGTAGAATGTTAGCATGGTCTTTTGAAGACTCAGTTACAATGCTGGGTTGGTTGAACCCTGAAGGGCCCAGACAGAATTCCCCAGGAGTCCGCCTCTACTTTCTGTCAGCACATAGTGTGTGGTATTGTCCCTCCCCTTGTGAGTATTCACAGGATCCAAGAATTAAAAATGGAAATAAGCTTGGCTGTTACCTTAGTGACTTTAGGAAGGCTTTTGTTTCCTGTTCCCATGATCTTTTCCTTACTGATGTAGGGGTCTGAGTTCCAGAGAGAGGAACATTGCTACCAGAAGGCACGATAGTGCCTTGGACTCAGAATCATGCTGATCATCAGGCCTGTCCTACCATCTCTCCCTGTCTTTAGTGTTCTGACTACAAATCCAAGGACTTCTCAGACTTCACGTTCATGTGAGACAATCTCTGTAGTCAGTCTCTGTCTTTCTGTCTGTTTCTCTCTCTCTCTTTCCCTCCCTCTCCCCCCACCCACACCCCGTCTCCTTTTTCCTTGTCTAGAGTCTCTGACTTCTGGGTTTAGTTTGTTCTGCGTTTTCATACTTCATGAGTAGAGTTCTCAGATGGTTCATTGGATCCTTTATTATCTTCCAAGTAATAGTACACTAGTATACTACACAGCATTAGTATACTAGTACTTTCCGTCAAAGCAGTCCACTGCTCGCCATCCACAACTTACTCTTCCATTTTAGTTTGTTCCCTGTGCAGAATCCCCTCCCTTACATTTACGACAAGTTACACAGAAGTATGTTATGTTCTTTATTTTTAAATTACTTGAGAACTTGTCAGCTTTCTAAATCAAATTGAGACTTGTGTGCCTCAGAATATCATCTGGCTTTGAATACTGTATGTACTTGAAGGCCTAATCTGACCTTGTTGGGTAGAGCCTACTCTGAAGGAATGTAGATTATATCAAGGTATTGATAATATTGTTGATTTTTTTTGTAAGTATTTTCCCTTCATGTTTAGTTGACTATTAAGTATTTACCTCTGCTTGTGGCTGCTGCTTACACATCTTGTCTTTTCTGCCCCTCAGTGCTTATGTGTTCTGAAGTGTGTTGTTAGGTGCAGATGTTGATGGTGATATTGTCTTCCTGATTAACCTCTGTCCAGTAATGTTCTTCAACCTAAAGTCTAAATAATCTAATACTTGTGGACCACCTCATCTTTCTCTTGAGGAGTGCTTGCCTGGCGTTACCTCTTTAGCTTTTAATCTCATTCCCCTTTCTTTTATAAAATGCTGACAGTGTTAAGTGCCTGCAGCACCACATCAAATTCAGTTGTTCAGACTGTTTGTACTCCATGCAGTTAGCACCCTGGTTGAATTCAAATATCAGTTTACTCGTTGCTCTTTTGTTTCCCATTCTGCAACTTTTCCTGACTTAGAGTGGGTTCGCTTCTTTTTATTTTCTTCCTTGTAATTTCATCTCATGCCTAGCATGGTCTGGCTGACTTAGTTTTTTGCTAATTATTATTTAATGGATAAAAGAGTCTAAAGTATACATTTAAACCTATACTATTTTTAATGTATAGTAAAATTACTTTCTAAAATACTGTCATTTCATCTTTTTGTGGCATTGGTGCTGTTCTACAATCTTCAAACATTATATTCTGTGAGTCAATAGTGCATTTTTACGTTTTCCCTATAAATCCAGTTAACATCTAAAATGTTCATGTTTTCCAATGCTGGCATTCCTAGTTCTGTGAGTTCTGTTTGTGAGGGCCACATTTCTGGTTTTATTTTTCTTCTTTCTGGAGAAATATCTGTGTGCTAAGTGCAGATCTTGTGGTGGATAATTCTTCCCATTTTTTTTTTGTCTGATTGAAGATACTTCCCTCAAGAATTCTACACTGCCATTTATCCTCCCAGCCCCCTAGTTATTAGTGGGCCTAAGTCACTGTGACAGATACCCAGAGAGCAGCTGGGAGAGAGGAAGGTTCTGTTCTGGCTGGTTTCAGTGTGTGTGTGATGTGCACCATTGCTATGGGAGTCCGGTGAGGCATATGGTCGTAGTGGCAGGAACTCATCGTGGAATGCCTCTCCATGGAGAGGAACCAAAGAACAAATGCCTGTGCTTGTGAGCCAGGTGTGGCTCCCCCATCTGAGCAGCGTATCGGCGTTTCCCAACTCAGCCGACTCAAGATGAACCACCACATAGGAGCATATCACCTTTGCATTGGCTTTTGGCTTACGAGGGTTTTGATAAGAAGTCTGCTTTTATTCCTACTTTAATTCTCTGGTATGTAATATATCCTTTTTCTCGATTTTTAGAAATGTCCTATGGTGTGTATTTAGTCTGTGATACACACTGCACTATTTTGTGTTTATGCTGCAGTCTCTAGCCCTTTGGATCTTGTATTTCTTGGATTTTTTCATTCTGTATTTCTGCATTTTTGGAAGGGCTCTCAGCCACACATACTCCAGGCTACTTGAACTTGCTCTGTGCTCACAGTGTATTTTCTCCATATTACCAAGTAGTCACTGTTGCTGATTATCTCTTCATGATGTGCCTCTGTCTGATATCAGTTCCACCCTGGGGCTTTTGCTTCAGTTCCCAGACAGTTTCATGTAAACCTTTCAGCTCTCCCACATCTCTATTTTTCTTCTTTAAAGGTATGGAGCACACTTCCTGTGGGCTTTTTGTATTGGAGTTGTGGTTGTGATTCTCACAGCAAGAAAAGATTCTCTCAGGTGTGGGTGACTGAGTGGGTCTCTCAGCACCTGTGGCCATGACTGCTGAAGACTTCCTGAAGTTGTTGGTTGATTGACAGAGCTCTTTAGGTCTAAGGGAGAATGGCAGGCCTGCACTGCCTGACAGATCTTCAGGAATGGCACTAGTACACCAGTATCAGTTCAGAGTGCCACACAGCTTGGCCTCCATCTTCCCTATGCACGTGAGGATATCCTTT
>JADRCD010231898.1:577-15719 GCA_019843815.1 Montemys delectorum | reverse complement strand
TACACACACACAGTAGGCATTATATGTATGCATGCAATTTTCCAGTCTAGAGTCTACAGGGAAGATGAGATGCCTTGTCTGTCTTTCTGAACCTGACACTATCTGCTTCCATGATTCATTCTGTGCAGCTGAATGGACTTCACTTTGTCCAAGTGCCATGTTTTCTATCCATCCCACTGGATGGAAGTCGAGGTTGTAGAAACAGGTAGCCTCTTGAAACTTGAAGTTCTTCTCATTGCAGAAGTCACTAGTCTTGAACTACGATGAGTATACTTGGTCTGACTGTGCCTGTCAGGTGTTTCAGCACAGGATCTGCTAGTGTGAGGAATAGTCCCAGCTGCAGTTGTTTTGTTTTGCGGGGAGCTTGCACACTCCTCAGATCAGTGACCAGTTTTTTTTCATTTTTTTGTCCTTGTGGTTTTTGTGGGTAGCTTGTTGTTTTAAAAACTTTTTTCAAAGGAGTGCATTTTTTTTTCCTGGCAATCTTGTGTATCCTGTGTAAGTATTTTTCATTATTAATAATTTTGAGAAGAACCAACTCCAGGTCAAAATATGGTTGCTAAAGCCACTGTGTTTTATCCAGTGTCATCCCAGAGGGTTTTGTAACTGCTCTGCCAAAGTCTGTCCATCCCACATTCCTCCTGTTCTCACTGTCAACAGCCCGGTTGTGGAAATTACTTCTATGCATTTTGCCTAAGCCAACAACCATTAAGAGGAATTCAACAAGACATGGAGATTTAATTCTCTAGACCTGTAGGCTGGCTTGGGAAGACACCCCCACTGCTCACACTATAGAGATTTCCATTTCTGGTTGTGACTTGAGTCCCAGCTTTTTGCTGTTCCTTTCTACTTCTTCTTCCTTGGTTGGGCTTCGTGGTTAGAGATCGCCTGTTTAATTGAGTTGTAGAGCGGTTCAGTTCCTGGCATTTTCCATTCCTCTGTCCAAAAGAGAGGGTCTGTGCGTGTAGGTACATTGCAGCATTTCAATAATGAATCTGGGCTTAAAGAGAAATTGAATTAAATTCTTCAGTTATTTTAGAAGTTTTAACATCATGCTATTTACATTTCTGGCCACAGCGAAAGTTTTGTGAAACTGAGTTCTGCAGGAAAAAGCTTCATGTGTCATCATAATCTGGGAAGAGTTTTGGGGGCTTGGCTTGCCCAGAGTTATTGCTTTAAATAGTCTCCATAAATCTCCAGTTAACTAATGTGCATCATTTCTAATTAGGAGTTAGCCAGAAATAAGATCCCCAACTGAGAGGAAGCTGAGTTGTGGATAACTATGGGACAGCTGCAGCGACAATACTTTACGGGAGGGAGAGCTGGAGCTGAGGCCCCAAGCCTCCGTTCCATGGCCAGTGCTCTTCCTACCGCTCACCATCCTGTCTCTATGAAAACGAGGCTAGAGAGTATAAATAGTACAAGTAAATGTAGAAACACCCAGATGCATTTCATCTCTGTACACAGGTGAGAGCAAGTGGAGGAACCCAGCCCACCTTACTAGACTTACGGACTAGTGCTAATAGCCTCTAAGGTTATCCTTTGTTTTCTGAAAAAGAAAATTTGGAGGCCTTTGTTTCATTCAACCTCTTGAATGTAATAATTTGTAAAGGTTCTCAAGCTGTGAACATAGCAGACAAGGGGTCTGTGTTGGCCGATGTTACTTCATGTTTAGTGTCAGCTCTTCTTGTACTTAGTAGACTCTGCTTCAGGAATCTAGCCCTCCTTTATGTGGACTATAGAAAGTGTACCTTATTCCAACTTGTAGGGTTGATTAGTCTAAATGAAATACCTGATACCTTCTTTGCTTGAGATGAGAGTTTAGGGATAGGTGGCTCACTGCCTCAAAACATCTCTGACTTTGCCTCTAGCTTTTGTATGTAGCTACAGGTGGGATCAGATTCAAGGGACTCAGAGGAAAGGGCTGAGGCTCAACCCCGCATGGTGGCATGCCTATTCTTCCAGGAGATACTGATTCCATATTTGTTGTTGAAACACTTTTGAACCAGGATTTTCTGTTAGTTTCCAGGGCATGTGTGTACCTGTTACAACTTTGCCTCCTTACTCCTCTCTTTCTTTGTAGCTCTTTAGTAGGAATTAAGCTTAAAAAACTAAAAGGACAGTGTGCACTAGATATGGGAAAGACTGAGCCTGGCAAGTCGGGCTCCTGGCCTGTCTGGATGGGGTGTTACCTGACATTTGCTGATGACCTTCCCAGTTGTGTGAAGCCACTGCTGCTTGTTCTTGACTCCAGAGGACAACAGAAGACTTCAGTCATATCAGAGGACAACTTGTGGAAATTGTTGATTCTTTTTTCCACCATGTTGGTTCCAGGGGTTGAATTCAGATCATTGAGCTTGGCTTTGGCTCCTTCATGTGTTGAACTGTCTCATTGTCATCCACCACTCAATGTGATAATACTCCATTTCCATCCATCCATCACTCCCACATCTTCTTTGCCATTGGTGTGCACTGATGTTGTTTCCATATTCTGGATGCTGTGAACACTGCTGTACTGATCCTGGGGGTTCAGGTACCTTTGTCAAGAGGAAACAGGAAACAAAATAAAAAGTCAACCTACAAACTAGGAAGTCGAAGTTTTGAATTGTGTTTCTAAGGAAGGTTGAGGTCTTTGGTTCATGGACAGTTCCTAGATCCCAACAGCTGAAAAACAAACTGTCCACTGAATAAGTGTGCAGAGCATCACAGCTGAGGCACTTGTAGGAGTAGATACCAGCTGCCAACAGTGTGTGTGTGTGTGAGGCGTGCTGTTTTGGGAATGGGGATGGGGGCAATGGTAAAGATGTCCCATGTAGGCTCAACCCTTACTCCGTGTCTTATTC
The DNA here is from genome assembly GCA_019843815.1 of Montemys delectorum. Lineage (NCBI taxonomy): Eukaryota > Metazoa > Chordata > Mammalia > Rodentia > Muridae > Montemys > Montemys delectorum. The sequence continues at coordinate 12,876 of JADRCD010231898.1, read as the reverse complement.
TCAGTACTTTGGTCTGTTATTCATCTTCCCATTGACTGTTGTCCACTGCAAAAAGAAGCTTCCCTGACCATGGGTGAAAGTGGCTCTGGCCTGTGAGTATAACCATGAATATTTAGAAGGCAATTTAACAATCTGACAATTTAGCAAAATAGCAATAGCAAGTTCTACTCTAGAGACTGTCCCAGTGTGGTTCAGTTGCTGATCTCTGTGTTGATACACTACAGCACAGGCACCAAAGCTGACCTTACCATCTGCCTTAATTACTGTGGATCTGAAGAGGTACCACAGCCAAGAAACTTACATGAAAGGAAGCATTTAATTAGAAGCTTCCTCACAGTTTCAGAGGGACCATGCCAGGAAGCATGGCCTTTGGCAGGTAACCATGGTGCTGGAGCAGTAGCTGAAAACTTACATCCTTATCCTCTGGCAGCAGGTAGTGTGACTGAGCCTGGCATGGGCTTTTTAAGGCTTGAGGTCCACTCCCAGTGCCAGAACTCCAAGGCCACACTTCTTAATCCTTCCCTAACAGTTTCACCAACTGGGATTGAAATATTCAAGTATGTGAGCCCATGGGACTGTTCTCATTCAGACCACCGCATGCTCCTTGCTTTTGAGTAGGTTTATAGTACCATACTTGAAATCCTTTCCTATAGAGCAGACCTCAAACCCAGTCAGAAAACAACCACTTCCCTCACTATTTGTGCCACTGTTCCATCTAGTAAGCACGGTTGGCTTCTTGTAGTATGCAGGGTCTGACTGCTGGGTAAGGATATCAGTGTGTCCCCATCCCTCCCCAGCAGTCTGCATAGCACCTTCCTTACTGTGAGATGCTGGCCAGCAGGGAGGAAGGTTTCTGGTTGGTTTGAGATTGATTTTTCTATGTCCAGCAGCAGGCAAAGGGACATGATCTTTAAAAGAGCAATGCTGTGTGCTCACTTTGAACATGCTGGCTGTGGTAGTGCCACCTGCACTGTGAAGCAGGACCTCTTATTCTGAGGTCAAGGCTGAGCCATGCATGTCCCACTGTGGTTCAGTTGCTGATCTCTGTGTTGATACACTGCAGCACAGGTCCCAAAGCTGTCCTAGGGATGAAGTTCTGTTGTAAATTTGCTCTGTTGGTCCTCTGAGTGGTTCTCACACCTCTTTTCTGTGTAGTCTATTGGGTCTGACGTATGGATAGTGGGAAATAAACTAGAAACCCCCACTGAGGGTTGACACTGAGGTGACCTCAGAAGGGTCACCTTCTCAGGAACTTTCTGATATGTTTCCCTCAAATTGCAGACTCTGAGGCCTACTAGGGGCCTTGGTTTTACACACAGCTGTGTTAATTTATTCTGGTGTCTTTGCTTGTCATAGGAGCCAGAAAATAGAACAGCCACACAAGTGTCTTGTACACTTTGAACAATTCCTCTGCTTACTCCTGGGGAGTTGGTGGTCTGAGAAACAAACTGTCTTAGGGTTGTACTGTTGTGAACAGATACCATGACCAAGGCAAGTCTTATAAAGGACAACATTTAATTGGAGCTGGCTTACAGATTCAGAGGTTCAGTCCATTATCATCAAGGTGGGAGCATAGTAGCATCTAGGCAGGCATGGTGCAGGCAGAGCTGAGAGTTCTACATCTTCATCTGAAGGCTGCTAGTACAAGACTGACTTCTATGACTAGGGTATTAATGTTCACTCTCACAGTGACACACCCACTCCAACCAGACCACACCTCCTAATAGAGCTACTCCCTGGCCCAAGCATACACAAGCCATCACCCACACTATTGCAATTTTTTCTCTGATTTTCAAAATCACAGATGTAGTCTAAAGTTCACACTGTGCTCTACATAAGATTCAACTTCAAACCTCAAGCTGCACGTGGTGGCCTATGCTTTGTTACCATGTTTGCCCCAGTCAGCTGCTCAGTGTGTAATTCTGGTGTGAAAAGATTTCTGCAGTTCTTCCCTTTCTGCACACCCTACTTTTCAAGTAGTAGCATATACTTTAATAAGTCATAAAATGCACTGACCTAGTGAAGTTATCTTGTTGAATTGTGATAAACTTGCCTTGTAAAAAACACTGCCATGTCCTAGAACATTCTTTTTCTTACTTTCTTGACTGTCTTTTTACCCGTGTTCCATGGCTTCCAGGGTCCTGTGGTATATGGGTTTGTTTGGGCTGTATGACAGTTGGATGCATGGACTTGCACAGTGAGCCTTTTAATTTGCTGACATAACGCTTTTGCCTTTATGATTACCCCTATGTGAAAAGTTTCTGAAATGTTAGCACATCCCCTGTGGGTAAGAGATGCTAGCCGGCTTCACAGTGTCTCTAGAGTGAGGATGCTTCAACAGTGCGTTGTACCTCGTGCCACAGTTCTTTGCCAGTTGTGACAGTCCCTCGGGCATTTATTTACAAGGCTAGTTCATATGGGGAATAAGGTCACTGTTTTATTCATTTTGTTGTAAAGGAGGATTTGATCTAATTGTCAGACTCTTATACTCAGAGATCCTTTCCAGGTTTGGAAGGGAGAAAACTGCATTTCTGTTCACTTTCCGTTCTTACATCCCATTTCCATCTTGTTATAGTGGAGGGTACATGGAAGGGGCCTCCGTGAGCTGACTTACAGAGGGGCCGTCGCCACAGGTCCTCTCTGGCCTCCGTGAGCTGACATTACAGAGGGCCGTCGCCACAGGTCCACTCTGGCCTCCGTGAGCTGACTTACGGAGGGCCTTCGCTGCAGGTCTTCTCTGGCATGCTCCTCCATGCCATGAACTAGGAGACACAAGCTCACTGAGGCTACACCAGATACTTAAGGCTCAGCTCTTCCTGCCATCTTTCTCTGTAAAGTTGTGGTAAAATATCCATGGTACAAGTTGATGGTTTCAGATTTTGAAGTTCACAGATATCATGATGACACCATGGTATCAGATGCTGATATTCCATTGTCACCGTCACCTGTCTGCAGAACTCACCTTGTGAGTACAACTCTGTCCTTCTTAATTTAAAAGCATTTACAAAGTGGGTACAAACTTGTTTGTATGACGTTTAGGTCTGGTAATTTAGTTATGCAGTTTTGGGGTAGAGTAGGTGGTCATGAAAACATGTATCCAACTTAAAACATTTCTATTCTAGTCTAGTCTTTGGACCTAAATCTTTTAGGTGTTTTTAAATTCCAGGTTGGAATTGATCTCTTCTCCCTTCCTCCTCCTCCCTCCTTCCTTCCTCCCTCCCTCGCTCCTTCCCTCCCTCTTTTCTCCTTCTGGCTTTTCTTCCCGTTTTTGTTTTTTGGTTCTGAGGATGAACTGTGGTCATTGTGCATGCTAACCTGCTAGGCAACCACTCCTCGCTGACCTACATCTCCAGTTAATGCAGGATTTTTTTTGACATCTGTCGATATTTATGGAGCTGATGTCACACTCAGTTAGATGCTAGAAGTACATAAATCAAGAGACCTTGATTCATATATTTTACTAATCAATATCAATACAATGTAATTAACAATGGCAGTGGTTATATTGTAAATATGACAGTAATGAAAATGCTCTCTTGTGATTGGTCCTGGCACCTGCTTCCATGATACTGCCAAGAGGAATTGCTTTCAGATGTGAATTCCACTATAACCAAAAGAGATTCTTCTCTCTAGGCAAAGAATGGTTATTTCCAGTGACTTGTAAAACATTGTTTTTGGAAATGACTCATTAAATTTCTTATGTATTTTTATTCTATTACATGATTCATAGAAATAAATTATTTTTCTAGCTGTTGCCTTTGTTCCCATTTTGTGTATTTTGTATCTGAATATAAAGGTACCTTCATGGGAAGGTTTTTCTATTCAATTTTATATAAGATATGAAATTATATATTAATGTGTAATGTATAAGTAAATATATAAGTACATAAAATATAGATTCTCTGAGTGGCTATGTAAAATTAAAATATTTATGGTTAGGAGCATGGAGACAGGAATTGAAGCAGAGACCGTGGAGGAGTGCTGCTCCCTGGCTTCCTCCTCATCGCTTTCTCTGCTACTTTTGTTAGAGAACCCAGGAAACCTGTCCTAGGGTAGTGTCACCATGGACTGGACCCTCCCACATCAACCATTACTCAAGAAAATGCCTTACAAGCATGAGGACAGGGCAGTCTGATGCAGGCATTGTCTCAGTTCTTTTTCTGTCTTCCTAGATGACCTGAGTTTTCTCACAAAATCTAACCAGCATAGATTTGAAGAGAGTGAAGTAGGGGACCAGACAAAGGGTCTTGAAACAGATGCCATCTGTATAGAGCAGGAATATATATATGGAGACTCAGTTTGAATCACTACACAGACATATACTTACCATAGACACACACATACCACAGACACACACAGAGACTCACACCACACACATAGACACACACACACACACACACACACACACCCATCTATCCACCTACGCACTCACTCACTTACTCTCTGTCTGGACCAACTTTAGATTTGGGAGAAAGTCAGATTGGATTGGTATCTTATATAGCACATTATTTCCAACAGGGAGACTTAATAAAAACAATATGCTGAATGCACAATCACATGTACGTTTCTTGTGAGAAGCCTTAGCCACTCTGGTGAGCAGGCTGTGAGTAAAGAAAGATATTTGTGTGGAGCTTAACTTTTGAAATACAGTGTATGGCAAAAAGACTTTGGATGTGGAGAAAAGACAGATTTGATATCTGTTGTGTTTCGTAGTTGCTTGTATATCAATAGAAAGAAAGCAGCAGTAGAGGAAATTGAGCAAAGGCACTGAGAGTCCAGCAACAGGAAAAGACACATCCTGCTCACTAGTGACTGATGTGAGCTGCTGGGACAGAGGGTGGAGGGGAAAGAGGAGGGACAGCAGCGTTTGGAGGCAGAAACTGACGAGGGAGGTTATTTTTATATTTTACTGTTGAAACTGTGGACTAGTCAAACCCTTTGGAAGTGATATGACACTAGCTATAAAAATTAAAAATACATATGCCAGTTGACTTAGCACTTCCATTCTTTGGAATTGAGCCCATAGAAACATACTCAGTATAGAAGGGTTTATGTTTATATTAACAGATAACTGAACACACAGTTCGTGTCTGCCAATAGGGGAATTATCAAGGAATATGTTTGCATTGTAGATCTACATAATGTATTCTTAGTTATCATTAGCAAGACAGTGAAAAATGTGTATTAGAGTAAGCCCCTTCAGTGATAAAGCTAGCTTGTGTGTGTGATAATGACACAAGAGAGACACAGGATAGGCATGAGGAGTGTTGGTTTGGACCATCCAGATGGGTGAAGGTGTTTGTGTGTGTGTGTGTGTGTGTGTGTGTGTGTGTGTGTGTGTGTATGTGTGTGTGTGTGTGTGTGTGAGAGAGAGAGAGAGAGAGAGAGAGACAGACAGACAGACAGACAGACAGACAGACAGACAGACAGACACTCTGTTACTATGAAGAGGGACCTGTGTTTTGGAGCCATAAGGAAAACCACCTTAAAACCTGTTCATTTTGTGTGTGGACAAGTGTATATAAGCTCTCTGTATGTGTTGGTATGTGTATGCATGTGCGCATGTATACATGTGTGCATGTGAGGTCAGAGGTTGACACTGGGTGCCTTCTTCATTCATCCATCACTCTTGTCTTTTGAGGCTTGGTTGTGAGTGAACCTGGAGCTGGTGGTTTGGCTAGACTGGCTGGCCAGGAAGCTACAGGAATTCACCTGTCCCCCATGCCCACAGCGCCGGAGGCAGGGATGTGCTTTCCCTCAGGTCGTATGTACACATGGGTGCTGGACCCACACTCAGGCCCTCATGCTTGTGCAGCATGTACCTTACTCCCCAGTGCCCAGTCACAGGTATGCCATTTTTTAAATTTTATTTTTGAGGTTATAACATAATTACAACATTCCTGCCTTCCCTTCCCTCCTTTCAAAGTCTCCATTAATAGCCCTCTCCACTCAACTCTACTTCAAAATCATGACCTCTTTCTTCATCAGTTGTTATTACATTTACAACCTCCCACACACATCCCCTAAATATAAGCTGCTTAGTCTGTTTAATATTATGTATATGTATTTTTTTGGTGCTGACCGTGTGACACTGGGTGACCATTTGTATTCTTGGTTGGGGAGACCCACCTCTTCTGTTCCCAGCTCATAACTATTCTAAAGTTCAAGTGAACATTGGTACATTTTATAAAGGATTTATAAGTTCTGTATTAACAAAGTATAGCTCCTTTGGAAACTTAGTCACATGATCTGTTAGGCAGTCTATACTTTTGGGGTTAATTGTTTTCTATCTGGGAGTTTACATGGAATTTATAACCTAACAGAAGAGAAAGAAAGCCACTAATTTATGAATGCATCGTAAATATTTAAAAATTAGCACATAACTGAATTTGCATATTGATGGAGTATTGGTTGGTAATGGAGCCATGAAAGTACCATTGTTAGGTCATTAGAAACTTAGCCCTGTAGTTTGTAATACAGTGAATGTAAAATAAATTTAAAGTGGCATGTGCAGTCTGAATATATTTCTGTGTGCTAAAAGGAAACAGGATGAAATGCAGACAGAAAGGCAGGATTATGGTGAAGTGTTTCTGAATTATTTTGATAATAAAATTGGACAAAGTGTTGGCAACATTGAAAGCAAAATTTAGGAAACTTATTTTTTTTTGTGTGTGTGTGGGAAGAATGTGGTAAGACATTTGTAATTATGCTTCAGGTATGTGTACAGTATTAATATTTGGATTCAAAATTCTCTGGGCCAGTTAGCCTAATGGTGTATGTCTTAAGTTCAGAGGTTGGCACCAACCAGACAATTCCAGGAGAGTTTAGCTTGTATTATTTATTCACTCATTTGATGGTTAACATTTTTACTCTTGAAGTCCACACAACTATTAAGTAACAGACATGTTTCTGGAGGGGGATGGGATGAGAGGGAGACTCTGTTTGGGAAGGTCTGGAATCTCACAGCCCTCTGTCATGCTGTGCTTTTTGGGTTCATTGTGTTGTGCTAGGCTGATGAGAGTGTGCAGTGTTTATTTTGTTGGGTTGTATGGCTGTCTTGGATTTGTACTTGGTTATTAGTCCTGAGAGGATTTTGGCCATCTGATTTCCAGCCGGTTCTTCATCCCATTCTCAATGCCTTCTCTTTTTGGAATTTTAATTACAGCATGGTTGATTTTCTGGCAGTGTCTAGAAGCCCAGGAGTGGATGCTTTTCGTTTTCTTTTTCTCCCTTTAAGTACCAGGTATGTGTGTGTATGTGTGCCTGTGTCAGCATGTGTGTGCACATGTGTATTTGTGCATGCTTTCACCTGTATGAACATGTGTATATGTGTGTGTCCATCTCTTGTATGCATGTGTGGACATGTGTGTGTATGCCTCTCATGTATGCATGCGTGAATGCCTTTGCCTATGTGAGCATGTATGTACACGTGTGTTGCATCTCTTGTATGCATGTTTGTGTGCCTTTGCCTGTATGAGCATGTATGTACACACATATGTGTGTGCACATCTCATGTATGTATATGTGTGTGCCTTTGTCTATCTCAGCATGTGTGTGTACACATGGTGTATGTATGTGTGTACACATCCCTTGCATGTGTGTGTACCTTCACCTGTGTGAGCATGTGTGTGTGTCTGTTTGTATATGTGCATCTCTTATATGCATGTGTATGTGCCTTCACCAGTGTGAGCATGTGTGTGTATGAGTGTGTATATCTTTTGTATGGGTGTGCTTCAGTTTTGATACACTGTGTCGCTGTGTTTACTTTTTCCTGCTGTGTGAACTTTACAGATGGTTCCATAATGATTTCTTTTACATTTTTGAATCATTGGCAATTTTCATTTTGCTCTTTCTTAGTTTTTTCTCTTTCTTGTTATCCCTTTTGCATGCTATCTCTCATTACATTGTATTTTCAAATTGCTTACATTGAAACTTTTTTTTTTGGACTGGCAAGGAGGCTTAGGTAAAGGTGCTTGCTGGTGAGTTTGAAGCCTGAAACCGACATGGTGGAGGGGGAGAACTAGCTCCTCTATCGTTTCTTCTGACCTCCACACTGGTGCTGTGGCACCCACATGTATGTGCAAGCATGTGAACAGACACTGAGTGTAACCCTGAGTCCTGCTGCGTTATAGGAGAGCCTGGTGGATCACTGCAGGGAACTGAACCTGGGTCGCTGTGAGAGCAGCCAGCGCTCTTAACCACAGAGCCATCCCTCTAGCCCTTCCTATCACTATTTTTTAAACCTCAAGATAATTTATGTCATGAAATGGGTATACCTTTTCTTCTTCCAGATGACTGGTGTTTCTAAAACAGACTGGTCCCATTAGGGGATTAGAACCACTTAGGAAACCCTGCTCACTCACCTCACTCACAGTCACTCCCAGGTGTTCATTTGCTTTCCAGGAAAAAACTAGAATGTATCCCCTCCCTAACTCGATAGAACCTTATGTAGAAGCTGCTGACTCTGCTATTACTGTGGCAGATTTCAGCTCACCTTTGTGAATAGACAAAAAGCAAAACAAAGCAGAGGTCCATAGAATATAGACGATTTAAATAACATATTGCTCAATATATATAAAATAAAAAAGAATGGAATGGCAGATAAATCAGTCATTAAAAGAACTAACAAGAATAATGTTAATAACTGTGTACCAACCCTGTAAAATAGTTTTTTTTTTGTTTTTTTGTTTGTTTGTTTTTTTAGAAAAAATATTACTTACAAAATCTGGAGAAATTAAAAGTCTCAATTGTCCTATAATTACAAGAAACTGAATCTTCCCACAAAGCAAGTAACAGGCTCCCATGATTTGCTAAGCCAAAGTTATTTTTTTAACCAAAATTCTAAGAAATAGATTATTCCATTCCGATGCAATCTCTTTTCATTAACAGAAAAAGAGGAATATTTTCTAGCCAGTTCTGAGAGCCCAGCTCAAAGCTGATATTCAGACCCCATGAAGACATCATGATAAACGGAAACTGCAGATGCTTCCTGTTTCCATGGAGTCTGGAGCTCTTGCTGGACAGTCCTGTCACCAGATGGGTCATCCCAGGTGTGCCAGGGCACCTATACCACGTGACCCATAACTCCCAAGTGACAGAAACTTAAACAGCTTTGTGACAGTCTCACTTTATAAGCAGTGTGAATTCCTGGTGATGATGCTTAGCAAATGAAGGAAGTAGGGATCCCTGTTATCCTTAGGAACCAATCAAACTGTTGTCAGCAGGCCTCCTTCCTATATAGGGAAATGTTAGAAGATTCCCTGTAACCAGGAATGGTAAAGTCACACCTGACTTAATTTATGGTGTAAACAACATTCACTACCAAGGATTCTGAAGTCAGGGAGTTGGCTGTAGAAAATGTGTTCAGCCTTTCGATCCTCAGCTGGGATGATCTGTCACTGGAGGTGGTTTGGTATCATCTGGAATCATCTGAAATTATGTTCCATCATTCAAGTCTAGTGATTTGATGCCAGTGGTTGGCAGTCAGTCAGAAAGCTTCTCTAAATGGTCTCTGTGTAGGCTTGTGTGGTCTTTCTGTATCCTGGCATCTGTATTCCAAAGGCAAGAAATGTGGAGCCGATGCCAGAGGAGACTGCATTCCCACACAGAGTGGTGCTTGGCTGTCCTCCAGTTGGTTAAGGTGGCCAGGGTCAGGAGAGAGGATGGTGCTGGTGTCTGTTTTTAGAAGGATGCCTGGGATTGTCTTCAGCAAGTGCAGCCTGCCACATGGTGTCATGTGCCTGCTGCAGCAGTGGGGTACATGGCCATGTTCAGTGACAAGAGGAACAGAACCAAGGTGGTAGCAGGTGTAACCGGGAAAGAAAGCTTGCTGTTTGGAGGCAAAATGATCATTTCAATATAAAATTAACATGAAAGAATGTAGAGATAAATTATTACCAATAAGAGTTTACCAAAGAAAGATGGAGGTAAAACAGTTTGCTACATAATGTAAAAGGAGACACTAGAGCTGTAGGGCATCAGGAGTAACCCTGACAGGAGATGTGCATAAGTCCTTTAGGGAAAATAACAGACGGCACTCACAAGCCAGAGTGTACCTTACTGACAGTTGCCAGGCTCAGGATAGGACTGCTCAGTGCTGCCTGGGTGTCATGTCCATCAAACTAATTCTGTAGCTAGAAATGCACATACACATATTTATGTTCCAAAATAAATATTATATGATAAAGATAGTAACAGGTTAATGAAGAAAGGTGTTAGTTTATAATAAAAGAAATGGGGGGAAACATCCATATTAGATCTTCAATTTTACTACATGTAAATAGTAAGCTGTAGCTAGCCTAAACGTTTAAATGTCTAAACATGTTAGCTTCCTTTGTAGCTTCCTAAGAAGCAAAGACTGTGGCCCACACTCTCCACACTACCTCAGGTTTCTTACAGAAATAGGACAAGGGTATCCTCTAGCTGTGATGGCCATCCCATCCTGATCTCACACGAGAGACTTGCAACACCGTAGGCTCTGTCACGACCATGTTCATTAGTGCTTCCTCTTCTGCACCTGCATTCACTGGAAACTCAGTGCCAAAGAGAAAAATTGGCTCCCTGAGTTGGCAAGGCAGGGGTGTGGCCAATGAAGTGGGTAGCCATTGAGGGGTGTGGTTGGCGAGGGGGTGTGGCCAGTGAGATGGGTAGCCCTTGAGGCAGGTGGCCAGCCTTTTCCAGTAGGGCAGTGACTTCATTTGGTGCTCAGTGGCCCAGGTTCTGCAGAGCTGAGACAGTGACCCACATTTCCTTTTCTGAAGGCTTGCTCTGGTTGACTTTCTGGTTGTAGCTTTGCTTTTGAGCAGCTTTGATGTCAGAGACATAGTTTATTTGTGTGTAAATACTTGAAATGTGGGAAAGTGTAGCATGAGACATAAAAAAAGTCCATTTTCATCTCTGGTAAAATGCTGTTTTAAAGCATTTATGCTTGTCTTTAGTGTCTAAAAGAACAAACTTGCTTTGACTTTTTTGGGTAATATTTTGATGGAAATATGAGGTATATTGAATAGTAACAGTTTGTTTTTCTGCCCATAATTTAAAGTTGTAAAAGGTATTTTTTTTTTTTTTTTTTTTTTTTTTTTTTTTTTTTTGTGAAACAATGGCCACCTGTGCTTTCTGCTTCCCTGCCCTGCTGTGTTGCCAGGGGCAATTGTTGAGATGAGTGTATCTATGATTGCTGCACTGTGATTTTCCCACTGAAGACCTGTGCCCTCCTTCCCCAGCCTCTGCCTCTGCCTCTGCCCTCCATAGTCACATGAGGATTTTGGTACAGCTACTCAGTGTTTGTTTGCATTTTTGCAGTTATATATGTTGAGTACAGGAATGGGGTGTTTACTTTTCTTGTCCAGTATGTTGGCTTCTGTTTTCAGTTGGCTAGCATTGTACCCACTAACATAGCTCTAAACTTCCTTCCCAGTGTTGAAAATTCCACTGATGATGATAAGCCATGAGGGATCTGTCAATTTCTTTCACTTGAACATGCTTCCTGGGAACTTTCTGACTGTGTTCAGTCTTCCTGGCCCTTCCTGACATGGAGATAGTCTACCTGTCTGAGAGATGGACTTTCTTTCCAGTCTCATATCTTCTTCTGGCTTCTACAGTTGTTTTTTGTCTTTTTTGCGGCGCTGGGGATTTTGAAGCCAGAACCAAGGGCCTTGTGCATGCTGGGCCAGCACTGTGCCATTGGCTGTTCCCCAGCTCCACAACACATTTGTAAGAAGAAAAGCTCGTGTTAGACCTCATGGCTGTGGATATGACTTTGTTCTTTCCTGAACTCAATGATTTACTCCTCTGGCTTGTTATAGGACTCTGTGGAGCCTGTCAGTCTCAGAAGCCCTACCCCAAACTCAGTGATTTACTCCTCTGGCTTGTCATTTCCAGGACTCTGTGGTGCCTGTCATTACAGGACTCTGGAGCCTGTCAGTCATTCCAGGACTCTGTGGAGCCTGTCATTTCCAGGACTCGGTGGAGCCTGTCGGTCATTTCCAGGGCTGTGGTGCCTGTCAGTCATTCCAGGACTCTGTGGAGCCTGTCAGTCATTCCAGGACTCTGTGGAGCCTGTCAGTCATTCCAGAACTCTGTGGAGCCTGTCAGTCATTTCCTGGACTCCATGGAGCCTGTCGGTCATTTCCAGGACTCTGTGGAGCCTGTCAGTCATTCCAGGACTCTGTGGAGCCTGTCGGTCATTTCCAGGACTCTGTGGAGCCTGTCGGTCATTTCCAGGACTCTGTGGAGCCTGTCAGTCATTCCAGTACTCTGTGGAGCCTGTCAGTCATTCCAGGACTCTGTGGAGCCTGTCA
>JADRCD010231897.1:19740-34013 GCA_019843815.1 Montemys delectorum | reverse complement strand
TCCGAACCCATCAAACATTCCACTGAAGCAGACACAGGAGAGAGTGGATGTTCTGCCAAAGCAAGTGTTCAAAGTTTCTTTGCTAACTACAGGCACGTATTAGCCTGCTTTACACTGCGCAGTTAAGCTGCATTTGCCGGGACTCCGTAGAGAGAACCGCACCAAAGCACTTCTAGTGGTGTGCTGCGGTTTCTTGCCACTTCCCCGGACTCAGGCTGACTGGATGCACGTGCTAAGGAAAAGCACACGGAGGACACGTGATGTTTGGAGGGTAGAAATAGGACTCCACGGAGTGATGGAGACAGAGCTTGGCTTGCTGGTACAGCACACTACGCAAAGCTTAGGAGTCTCAAGTCTTCACTGATCTTCGCTTTTCTGGGGGAACTTTTCCTGGTGTTCCTGCTGGTCCCTCCTGCTGACTCGACCCAAGGCTGAGGCCTGGCCGTCTCTGCTAGGTTGTGTCACTGCTGTTGCTGATCCAGCTCTACCAAACTGGACTGCTAGTGTATCCATGAGGTGTTTGCCAGTGGATGGAGCTGCCGCCTGCTGACCTGTGAGCTGAACTGCTGCTGATTCCCAGACAGCACAGACGGGAGTTGCCCCAAAGAGCCTTTCTAAATGAGTTAACTCCTCCCCCTACCCCCTCCTCTGTAAGCATTTAAGAACCATGATTAAAAATAAGGTTCGAGGGCTGGAGAGATGGCTCAGCGGATAAGAGCACTGACTGCTCTCCCGAAGGTCCTGAATTCAAATCCCAACAACCACATGGTGGCTCACAACCATCCGTAATGAGATCTGATGCCCTCTTCTGGTGCATCTGAAGACAGCTTCAGTGTACTTACGTATAATAATAAATAAATCATAAAAAATATAAGGTTTGAAAAAATTAAAGACACACAGAAGTGTTATGAATTCAAGGTCATCGTGAGCTCCAGATTAAGACTCTATTTTTTAAATCATTTTATCCCAATCAAAACAACTCTGAGATTCCACCTTACACCTATCAGAATAGCTAAGACCAAACACTAAAGCAACAGCACATGCTGGTGAGGATATGAAGCAAGGGGCGCACTCCTCCTCCTCTGCTGGTGGGATTGCAAACTTGTACAATCACTCTGGAAACCTATCTGACAGTTTCTCAAAATGTTTAAATATTCCTACCTCAAGACCCAGCTATACCACTCCTGAGCATTTACCCAAAAGATGCTCCACCTCATCACAAGTATACTTTCTCAACTGTGTTCATGGTGACTTTATTTGTAACAGCCAGAAACTGGAAACAACTTACATGTCCCTCAACTGAAGAATGAATAAAGAAAATGTGGTTCATTTACACAATGGAATACTATTCAGCTATTAAAAATAAGGACATCAAAAATTTTGCAGGCAAATAAATAGAACTAGAAAATATCATCCTGAGTGAGATAACCCAGACCCAAAAGGACATGCATGGTATGAAGTAGACATTAGCCATAAAGTACAGGATAACCATGCTACAATCCATAGACCCAAAAAATCCAAATAACAAGAAGGGCCCAAGAGAAGATGCTTGAATCTTACTCAGAAGAGAAAATAAAATAGACATTGGAGGTGGATGGATGGAGGGAACTGGGTGGGAGACAGCATGGGGAGGGGCTGGGGTGGGGTGGGAAATCAGGTATAGGAAGAGCTGGGGAGAGAAGAGCTGGCAGTCAGGGGATGGCTCTAGGTGTGACAAAGACCTGGGGCAGAGGGCCTCAAGGAGTTTATGGGAGTGACTCTAGCTGAGACTTCTCGCAGTGGGGGATATTGGGCCTGAAGTGGCCACCCCCTGTAGCCAGGCAGGACTCTCAGTGGAGGAGGGATAAGGACACCGACTCACCCACAAAATCTTCCACCCACAATGTGTCCTGTCTACAAGATGTTTGGGAAGAAAGATGGCGCAGAGACAGAGGGAATGGCCAACCAATGACTCGCCCAACTTGAGCCCCTCCCAAGGGCAAGAACCAATCCTTAACACTATTAATGATACTCTGCTGTGCATGCAGACAAGATTCTAGTGTAACTGTTCTCTGAAAGGCTCCATCTAGCAGCTGATGGAAATAGATGCAGAAAGCCACAGCCAAACATTATCTAAGGTCTATCTAGACCTTGGGGAGTCTTGTGGAAGATTTGGGGGAAGGATTGAGGGACCTGAAGGGACTAGGAATACCACTAGAAGGCCAACAGAGTCAACTAACCTGGACCCTTGGAGGTTCCCAGAGACTGAAGTATCAATCAAAGAACAAGCATGGGCTGGATGTAGGGGCCCTGCATATATGTAGTAGATGCACAGCTTGATCTTTATACAGCAGCCCCTAATAACTGAAGCAGGGGCTGACCCTGAATCTGTTGCCTGCCTGTGGATCCCACTCCCTTAACTGAGCTATCTTGTCTGGCCTCAGTGGGAAAGGATGAACCTAGTCCTATAGTGACTCAATATACCAGGGTGGGGTGATACCCAGGGGATCCTCCCCCTTATCAGAGGAGAAAGAAGGGAGGTGGGGGGAGAGGGCTGTGAAGGGAGCCTGGAAGGGGCAATAAGATATAAAGTAAATAAATTAATAAATAATGAAAAGGGTTTTTTTTTATCAATTCACTTTTTTTGGAGGAACAATTCATACACCCCCTCATTCCTGGAGGCTTCTAGAAAAGACTTCCTTATTCACTGTCCCTTCAGCCCCAACAAATGTCACCCAACATTTAAGTTGATCAATCCCTATTTCTTTGGCACAGTCTTAAAGTCTCTCGAACAGACACCAAATTCAGTGCTGGTGTTCCAAGCTTGTTATAATTTGGATCTTCGGTGCTTCCCAAAGGCCCGTGAGTTAAAGGTAGCTTGCCTGTTGGGAGGTCAGAAGGACCTTAAGGAGACGGAGCTTAGCAGGAAACAGTCATGTCATGGTGGGGTATGCGCCCTTAGAGGAAATGTTAGGATCATGTTTCTTGCTATCATCTTTGCTTCCCGGATGCGAGAAGTGAGCAGTTTCCTCCACTGTGCACTCATTCCATGATGTATCTCAGCACAGGCTCCAAAGTCACAGGGCAGACGGGCCATTAAATAACATCTCTAAGACTGCAAGTTTCAGAAATAAAGCTCCCCTCCCTTGTGAGCTGACTGGCACAGTCACCTTTAATGTTGACTGTGAGCATTATCAGCTTTCTCCTTTTGGGCCATTTCCAGAGGTTGGAGCCAGGAACCTCACCAACCTGGACCAACAGAGTTCAACAATCCCTTTTGCCTCTAGTTCATATATTCCTGGGCCTGAACACTCTCTCTCTCTCTCTCTCTCTCTCTCTCTCTCTCTCTCTCTCTCTCACACACACACACACACACACACACACACACACACACACACACACCTTGTCCTGTAGATTGGAGCAGCTAAACTATAGCCAACTTCCTGATGAACAGGAGGAGGCTTTGTTTTTTCCCCACTGCTCCATGAAAGAGTTTGGAGGCAAAGACAACTGCCTCTGATTTTGTCTGTGTGTTGTTGCTGGTTTGTTTCTTTTTGCTTTTATGGTGCTGAGAATCAAACCCGGAGCCTTGTGCGTTCGAGTCGAGCATCTTATCACTAAGCTACATCCCCAGCCCTTCATTCTTGACTGCATTTATTTAAGGGTGAGGGGAGTATGCATGCACCAAATGAGTAGAGAGGTCAAAGGACAATGTACTAATTTCTCTACTTCCTTGTGAGTATACTGGGGATTGAAGTCAGATCATCAGCTCACTCACTAGGCAGCCATCGGGCCTTCATTTTTGTTTTAATTTCTTTGTTAAAAAAAAAAAAAGAGAGAGAGAGAGAGAGAGAGAAGGGAAGGGAAGGGAAGAAAAGAGAAGAGTCTGTCATCAAAGTCTTCTTTGGTTCCCAGTGCTGGAATTACAGACACACTAGCACACCCAATGTGAACATCTTAACCGAACTCTGCTTCCCCTGTGAGTGGCTAGGGATTGGAGGAATCTGTCAACAGTGTGAGGACCGAACAATTGCCCAGGCAGTAGCACTTCCATTGATGGTACTTTGCTAATGATCACAAGTGGGTGAAAGCAGTCACCCTCTCTTTGCCACCCCGCAGTGCCTCGGTTTTGCAATAAACAGCCAAAAGGTACAAGGAAACTCAAGTGAGAAAAAAATAAAATAAAGCTTAGAGAGTGAAACCCCCCACAGTGGGGGAGGAGTCAAGCGCCACTGCCAAGCTGTCAGTCTTGTTCCTTTCTCTGGAGTGCGGTTTCTTTTGTTTGACCAGTTTTACCTCCCACATTCCTGTAAAGACCTGGTCCAGTCTGGTACTAACAGGACCAGCACCACCTTCTTGCTCTTGACTTCTCAAGGGTGCTCTGGTGTTGGATTAAATTGTAGGTACTACTCCACCTGAGCAGTGACAAGGAATCAGAAGCCTCTGACTGGTGACAATCCACAGTCTTTAGGACAGACAGCCACAATGAAGCTTCTCGCCTCTCCCTTCCTTCTGTTGCTGCCAGTGATGCTCATGTTCATGGTCTCCAGCAGCCCGAATCCAGGTAAATACGATGAAATGATCTCTCTTCTCCTCTCCTCCCTCCCCCCCCCCTCTTTACCTTGCCCATCCTTCCTCCCTTCTATTTTTCTCTCCCCTTGAGACAGGCTCTTGGTATGTAGTCAGGCTGACCGGGAACTTGAACTCTTCCTCCCTCAATATCCTGAGTCCTAGCATTATAGGTGTGTGCACCGTGCCTGGCTCAAGATTAATTTCTACCTCACTGGCACCATGCACACACTAAAGATTGATTTGATTTTGTGGGGAGGAAATAGGGTAGAAAACATGGCAAACCCAACAACAAAATGCATTAAAATGTTCTTTACAAGTTGGAGTAATTAAGTTAGTCTTTCTCAGTACCACAATCCTCATTAGCAAAAAGGACGGACCCTATTTATCCCAAAGGACTCTGCAAACTTTAAGACACATTACCAACGTGTCTGCAACTATAACTGGGAGCATACACACAAGTGTACACACAGCCCAGCCAAGATCCACTTCCCTGACCTTCCCAACCTCTCCTAGAAAAGTCACAGATTTTCTCAGGGCTCAACTGGGAATGGGAGGCAAAGAAATGAGGAGACCTATATTTTTAGAGGATGCCAAGTAAGCCACCAATGATACAAACCAGGTCAGTCCTATCAGCAGGCACTTTAGTCATACCAGGCTCAGTTGAATGGCTGCCCTTTGAGAAGTAGACTGGGTAGGGGTTCTGAATCGGTCCCAGTCTTCACCACAGCCAATGTGTCCCAGCTCTTCACAGAACCACCACACAAAAGCAAGATCATCTCTATCTGCGTACCTTTCTACTTGAGACCACCGCCCCCCTCAACCCCTGCGCTATCTGCGGCTGAGGTAATGTGTGGTATACTCAGCAGCAGTGTGACCCTAAGTTCAGGACCACCAGTCTCCCGCAGTGTCCAGCTTCTCTCCTTTGTAGAGAAAGTTCTCTGAGCTGTTCAGGCCTGGGGCCCATAGCAGCCACTCTGGAAGGGACGGCGTCTCTATCACTATGTGGGCACCAGGGCTAGAGTCCTCCCCACGACTCAAAGCTCTCATCACTACCCATCTTTCCAGTCCACTTTCTTCCACTCACAAAGACACACTTATGCTCCAACCAAACTAGACTGCGTGCGGATCCCCAACAGGTCCTGTGTTTTCAAACCAGCTCAGCTTTACTCACACATCTAGTTCAAAAGCTAACATCTTCCCACTCCTCCTCTGCTTCGGCTCTCCCTGGGCTGACTATGCTCAGCTCAATCAGGACTCTTTTTGTACGTCATGTTTTGTCTCACACTGTCAACATGCACATCTTCTACCTCTCCTGACCTGCAGACTGTACCCTTAATCACCTTGGTGGTACAAACCGATGCATTGTTTCCATACCCACCCCCGCACTATCCCCCATAGCACTCAGTACACATTAGTCAAGTACTCAGGTTTCTAATTTGAAAACGATTCACTTCTATGACTCGTATGCCAAGGTGTGATACTGATGGGTTTTTTTCTTGTTATTGCTAGTGTGTGTGTCTATGATTAAACATAGAACCCCAATGCATGCTAACCAAGCAGTGTGTCACTGAATTACAGCCATGCCTCTATTTTTTGTTTGTTTGTGTTTCTGGGAAAATCTGTGACTTTTCCAGGAGAAGTTGGGAAGGTCAGGGAAGTGGATCTTCACTGGACTGTGTGTACACTTGTATGTATGTTTCCAGCCACAGTTGCAGACACACAGGGTCTCTCTGTGTAGCCCTGGCTATCCTGGAACTTGCTCTGTAGACCAGGTTGGCATTGAATTCAGACATATCCACCTGCTTCTGCCTCCCAAGTGCTAGGATTGAAGGTGTGCGTGGCCACCGTCACCACCCGCCTGCCCTTATTTTGGTTATTATTATTTCTCAGACTGCCCTGAACTTGTGACCTTGCTTCAAGTCTCCCAAATAGCTGGGATTACAGGATTACTACTTAAGTTTGGCGGTAACGACCCTTTGCTATGTGGACCTCTATCCACTAATCACCAATAGGAGACCTCCAGCTAAGAAAGCTAAAAAATATCAGCCATTCACTGGTCAATGTTCCCTGCAAGGGACCACTCCAACACAGCTCTACAGCAGCATCCCCGTGCCGCTCCACATTTAGACTCCCCAAATTCTTACACTGTGCATTGACCTTGTCAAGACCTTGTGGCCTCTGCCACTTGCTTTGCAGACTTGCTAAGTCACTTAACTTCGTTGAGCCTCCAGATGGTGACGTCACAAACAAGATGGGCTGGGTGGTGGCCCGGAGCTTTTCCAGCCAAGAAGTTTCACAATGTTCACATACATCCGAACTGTTTAGTAGCCAGAGGAAATAACCCCTACGTAATTTCCAAATCAATTCTCAAAATAAAATGTGCCTGACAGGCTAGAGTGCTCTCGCTCAGTGGTTGAAAAACTTGGCTGCTTTCCCTTGGTTTGATTCTCATCAGCCGTGTCTGTAAGTTCATTTCCAAGGGATCTGACGCCCTCTTATGGCCTCCGCGGGTACTGTATGAATTTGGTGTACTCCTATACATGCAGGCAAAACACCCATACACATATTTTCTCTTTAAATCTGATCTTACTTTACCTCCTAATACCTTACATATCTATACTCAATATACTTTTCAAAGAGAAGGAAAAAAGAAATACGTGAGAATATATAATAATATTATGAATAAATTACTTAAAATAATAGATTATTCACTATTTCTAATACATTTATAATAGCTGACATGTGTTAGTAAATCCTGTGCTGCAGGCACTGTTTTAGGTGTTATAATGAATAGACAGTTATCTGATTTTGTCCTCACAAAAATCTAATGTAATGGGGGTTGGAGAGATGGCTCTGCAGTTAAGAACACTGGCTGCTCTTGCATAGGACCTGGGTTCAGTTCCCAGCAGATACATTTGGCAGCTCATAACTGCCTGTAATTCCAGCTCCAGGGAATTTTAAGATTTATTTATTATATATACAGTGTTCTGCCTGCACGCCAGAAAACGGCACCAGATCTCATTACAGGTGGTTGTGAACCGCCACATAGATGCTGGGAATTGAACTCAGGACCTCCAGAAGAGTAGCCAGTGCTCTTAACTTTAAGCTATCTCTCTAGCCCATAAATAAATATTTTTATTTACCTAATGTATTTTGTTATTTTTAACTTTTAATTTTTCATGTTTTTAAAACATTACAAAAAGTTTCATTATATGTTTCACATATTTTTTCAAATAACTTTTTAAGTTTTTATTTTGTTTGTTTATTTATCTATTTATCTATTTATTGGGAGTCCATGGTGCATGAAGTGCGTAGGTCAGAGGCCAACTTTTAGGAATTGGTTCTTGCCTTCTACCATGTGGGTCCTGGAGTTAAATCCAGGTAGTCAGACCTGGCCAGTAGGCACCTCTAACTACTGAGCAATAGCATTGCCCTCATTTACATTTTACCACAATACCATGATCAAAACTGAGATTTTTTTTTAAAAAGATTTATTTATTTATTATTATATATAAGTACACTGTAGCTGTCTTCAGACACTTCAGAAGAGGGCGTCAGATCTCATTACGGATGGTTGTGAGCCACCACGTGGTTGCTGAGAATTGAAACTCAGGACCTTCGGAAGAGCAGTCAGTGCTCTTACCCTCTGAGCCATCTCTCCAGCCCAAAAAAAATTTTTTAATTAGAAAAAATTGCCAGGTGGTAGTGGCCCACAACTTCAATCCCAGCGCTCAGGAGGCAAAGGCACATAGATCTCTGTGAGTTCAAGACCAGTTTGGTCTACAGAGCTAGTTCTCAGACAGCCAGAGCTACACAGAGAAATTTTGTCTTTGGGGGAGAAAAAATGAGGGGTTGGTGGCAAGATGATTCATCAGGTAAAAACCTTTGTTTTGCCAAGACTGGAACCTGATTTTGATTCCCAGGGCCATAACGTGGAAGGAGAACAAACTCCTGAAAGTTGTCCTCTGACCTCTACATATGCACTATTACACACACAAACACACACTGAATAAATAAATAATAAAATTGTAAATTAAAAAGAAATGAAAATCACAGCAGGAGAAATATCTCAGTGCTAAGAGCATTGGCTGTTCTTCCAGAGGGCCCAGGATTCAATTCCCAACATCTACATGACTCATAACTCTGTATAACTCCAGTCCCACAGGGTCTTGCTCCTTCTGGCCTTTGTGGACACTGCATGCATATGCTACACAGACACACATGGAGCCAATATACTACACACATAAAACTGAAAATTAGTCTTGTTTGTTTGTTTTTTTGAGACAGAGTTTCTCTACATAGCCCAGGCTGTCCTGGAACTCACTCTGTAGACCAGGCTGGCCTCGAACTCAGAAATCTGCCTGCCTCTGCCTCCCAAGTGCTGGGATTAAAAGCATGCGCCACCACTGCCCGGCCAAAATAAATCTTTAAAAACAGGAGCGGCTGGAGAGATGGCTCAATGGTTAAAATCACTGGCTGTAACTGAGTTCAAGACTATCCTGAACCACAGGAGACCATGCCTCTGAGCAAAAATGGTGTTGATAATGATGATGATGAAATCTGTTGTACTTTCAAATTAAAGTTACAGTTTCTACATATCTAAAAGTAATCATTTAGAATTTTAAAACTTCTATCTTTAGGGATTCAACTAAATCATCTACAAGATTTCTCTGGCTTTAATATTTATGGATTTTCACTGGAATAAGGAATAAAGGCCACACAAGGAGAAAGTGCTAGAAAAAAATATTTTGAAGGCAAGGGCTGTGCCCATCTAAATTATTTTAGTAGCACTCAGAAAGCACATGAGGACACTGGAAACCAACCCTGGGGAAACGATGCAATGCCACCCTTCCGTGTGGCAGAAAGGGCGCTCATCTGGGAAACGGGAGGCCTGGCCGTCCACTGACTGAACAAGCACTCACTAATCCCTGCCGTGTGCCAGGAACCATTAGCTCCATCCGTACAGAGCCACTGACTCTGAAGCTGTCGAAGGAGACAGGTTTTGTTTACAGTTGCTAGGAGCGTCACAACAAAATACCACAGTTGGGTGGCTTCAAGGACAAATTTGATTTTTCTCACATTTCTGGAGACTGAAAACCCAAGACTGAGATACCTGAAGGTCTGGGTCTCTTCTACAGCATCTCTCTTTGGCAGACAAATGGCTGCCATCTTAGGTGGGATTGGCATAGTGCAGCAATGTTGGCTGGGTGGCTTAGAAACAGCAGGAACTTATTTCCCAGAGTTCCAAAAGTAGGGCTTCTAAGATCACGGTTTCAGCAGGACTGAATTCAAGTAAGAGTCATCTTCCAGTGTGCAGATCATCAATTCTCATACACTGGAGATTAAAAGTTCCCAGGAGTCGCTTTCTACAAGGACACTAATCCCGTTCATGAGAGTTCCACTTTCACAACCTAATTGCCCCACAGAGCCCCCGCTTCCTATCACAGTCATATTGGGGATTAGGAATACAGCATAAGCATAGGCTTGCTTGTAAAAGACTCATCTGTCGTATTTTATGACTATGAACGCTTTGCCTACATGTATGTATGTGTACCACATGAGAAGCCAGAAGAGACAGTCAGGTCCCCTGGAACTGGAGTTACAGGAGGTTATGAACCGCTCTGAACTCAGGTCCTCTACAAGAGCAGTAAGTGCTCTTAACTGCCGCTCTGCCTCCCCAGCCCCGACACAGAGGACATACTCTTGTGACATCTCGTTGTATTATTAGTCACACGACTGTTGTTTTGTGTGTACATATCCTCAAGGTCTTTAGTTTTTGTGTGTTCAAATCTAAGTTTCTTATTAGAGAACACCACAAAAGCCTCATTTTGGCTTAATTACTATTCTCAGAACCCTATTCTCCAAATATGCCCATCCTGAGATAGTAGAGGTTAGATCTACAATACATTAATTTGGGAGGAGAGAGTTCAGTACACAAAAGATTCCAAGTCATAAATTATACAAGAATAACTCAAGCATAGTACTAATCTATAATCCCAGCAATGGGGAATTGGTGTTAAAGAGACTGCTGAAAGTTCAAAAGCAGGGTAGACTATATAGCAAGATACTTTCCCAACCAAAAACAACAACAACAACAACAACAACAACAACAACAAAATGAGCTAGGCAAGGAGAGGTAAAAACTGGGGAATTGAGAGTTCAAGGCCAACCCACGCTATATGGAGAATCTGTCTTTAAAAAAAAAAATAGTTTAAGACAGATGGTAGTAGCATAAACCTTTAATCCTAGCACTCAAGAGTCAGAGACAGGTGATCTCTGAGTTTGAGGCCAACTTGGTCTACAGAGCAAGTTCCAGGTCAGCCAGGGCTACACAGAGAAACTCTATCTTGAAAAACAAACAAACAAAGAATAGTTTAAACACAATAAGAAAGAAATGAAGGCATATTTGATTGTTTTGATGGTGCTATGGATCAAATCTAGGGCATCATACATGCCAGACAGCACATACCACTTAACTACACCCCCAGTCTAGCGTTATTGATTTTAACAGAAAATATTGCCAACTAAAATCAGAAGAGTGTCACATAGGCCCGGGTCTAGCTTGAGATTCTCAAATCTGTAAGCCTTCATCTTTCTATACATTTCTCCTGGTTGGTTGTTTGTTTACTGTCAGTTTGACACAGACTAGGGTCATCTATAAAGAAGGGACACCTGTTGAGAACATGTCTCCTTAAGACTGGCCTGTAGGGAAGGCTGTAGGGTGTTTTCTTGATTATCGGTTGATGTGGAAGGCCCAGCTCACTATGGGTGGTGAGACGACCCCCCCCCCCCAGGCAGATGGTCCTGAGATGTGTAAGAACACAAACTGAGCAAGTCAGTGAGTAGCCTTCCTCCATGACCTCTGCATCAGCTCCTGCCTCCAGGTTCCAATCTTAAAAGTCTTACTCTGACTTCCCTCAGGAAGTGATGGAGTGTGACCCAAGAGCTGTAAGCTGACATAAGCCCTTTCCTCCCACAGCTCCCTTTAGTCCTGGGGTTTTATCACAGCAATGGAAACCCTACGACAAACTTTGTATTATATCTAATTAATTTGGGTTTTTGGGGGGGGTGGTGTTGGTGGGTGGGTACATGTGTCATACATGGAATGTGTGAATGTCAGTGGACAACCATCAGGGGTCAACATTCTGTTTTCACCCTATGAGTCCCAAGAATGGGACTCGGTCTGTCAAGCCTGGCAGCAGGTGTCTTTCCCTGCTAAGCCATATCATCAGCCTTTAAACCTTCATCTTTTGTTGTCATAAAAATATTTAAGCATCAATAATCCCAGCTAGCCAGGAAGCAGATTCAGGTATTTAAGGCCAGGAGTTAAAGGTAAGTCTGAGCTGTGTGGCAAGACCTTGTCTTAAACAGATGGGGCTGGTAAAATCAACACTATGTGCTTGGAACGAAGTGTGTCTGACCCAAAGCAACAAACACAGACACCATTCTCTTACTAGTCAGCTGGAACTGTGGACTCACACACAGCAACTTAGGGGTCAGGTGGGAAGTTTGGTTCACAGCCATCTGCTCCTTGCTCTCACCTGAGGGACTGCAGTTGCACGAACCACATCGTGTCTTCTCTTGGATTCAGAAGCCATTTTATTCACTTTCTCAGTTAAGTTTGTCAATAGGCCTGACTTTTTTTTTTCCTTTAAGATTTATTTATTTTTGCTTTGTATATGAGTGCCTCTGGAGGTAAGAAGAGAGGACTGGATACCCTGGATCTAGACTTAGAGATGACTGCAAGCCACCATGCAGGTGTTGCTGGGAATCCAGTCTGGGTTCTCTCTGGAAGAGCAGCAAGTGCTTTTAACCGCTGGGCCATTTCCCCAGTTTTTAGGCTAGATTTTAGGTCTCGGTTCTTTATCCACTTGCGATATTCCTCTTTGGGGAGTACCAGAGCCCAGCAGTGGATGGGGGGACAGACAGACAGACACACACACACACACACTTAAACACAGAGATTGTGGTGATCTAGGTACCCAGGGAGCACAGTGTTGGAGGGTGCGGCAGAGCTTTCCCTTCACAGCATCTGGAAGTAACTGTAGACATGTTTCCCTCCAACAGGGGTCGCCAGAAGCCGCGGGGACCACCACCGGGCTCCTACGAAGTGGCTCTTGGAAGGCGGCCAAGAATGTGAATGCAAAGGTCAGTAATTCAGCCCTGCCCTCAGGGTTGGTACCAGCATGATCCTTAAGCATCATCTCGCTGGAGCCCCTCGAGACCAGGAGAGATGGTATCTGAGCTAACCTCAGCATCCCACCAGAAGCTGCGCTCATGTCTGCTTTCTCTCTGAATCAGACAGGAGCTGGAGGCCTACCAAGATCGACACAAGCACTAACCAACCACAAGCTGCCCCCCAACCAGCTCCTCCACCCCAAATTCCCAGCACTACCTTCTCAAAAAGTTTTTACTTTTTCCTGGCCCTCCAAAAACATGTTGGATCCCAGTCTTAGCCTGAGATTCCTTATAGAGAAGACAGAAGCGGAAGAAATGCAGCACCAAAGTCACCCGGGCCTTAGTTTTTCGTTCTTTGGTCTCCACGGGGACATCCCAATGCCCACTCCTAAACACGTCAGCAAATCCCTGCCCCCAAAGGCACAAAACCAATCTAGAAATCCTGGTGTTCACACGGTTGAATTCTCCATTGTTCTCTGTTGATCTTTTCCTCAGTCTGTCTGAAAGAGGCACCAGAGGCTCAGAGGCCCTGCCTCACGAGTACCAAGCCTCCAGTCTAAACAGCAGCCTGTTGTTACAGATTGGTTCCTGCAAGCCCCAAAGAGGAAAACCACAGCAGTGCTCGGGCCACCAAGGAAGCAGTGTCCCTGTGATCATGTCAAGGGCAGTGAGAAACAAAACAGTAAGTTTCAAGGACGGCCTTGTTTAAACGCACTCAGTCCTATGAGGTCACTAGGGGTGCGGAGGTAAGGCTGCGTCAACTAGCCCTTTCTACTCAACGTCAGCTTGTAGGAGGACTGAAAGCAAAAACATCAGGGTTGACTTATTCTGGAACTAAAAAGGTTTAATCGAATTCCCAGACTCTCAAACAGCAGCATTTACCAAAGTAAAAAGAGACAAGGCGGCTGGGGCCTGGCCACTGATCTGAAGATGACACCGGTATCAGTGTGGGACAGGTTTTTGGCTTTTCCTTCATCTGCCAGTTCGTTTTTTGCTTGTTTGTTTGCATCTAAGTACACTACATACACATAGAACTTTGAAAGATCCAAAGAGGGAATCAGATTTCCTGGATCAGGACTTAAAGATGGCTTTGAAGTACCATGTGGTTTGAATCTGGAATCTCTAACAGGGCAACTCCTGCTCTTAACCCCTTAGCCGTCTCTTTAGCTCTACAGTCGGTTTTAAAATGTTATTATGCAAAAATTAAATCAGAGGCCTAAAAGATGGCACAGAAGGTAAAGGCGCTTGTAGCCAAATAAGACAGCCTAAGTTCAATCCCTGGGACCCACATGACAGAAGAAGAGAACAGACTCCTGCAAGTTACCCTCTGACTTCCACATTCCTATTCACATGCATGCAACCCCACATGTACATGTGCATGTGCATGCACACACACAGGCACACACACACAAACATACAAATAAACCATCAGGAATTTTTAAATTACTATATTTCATTTAGTGTGTGTGTGTGTGTATGTTTACATGTAGCATCACATGTATGGAGGTCGGGAACCGAGTAGGAGTCAGTTCTCTCCCCTGTTA
>JADRCD010231897.1:5765-18934 GCA_019843815.1 Montemys delectorum | reverse complement strand
AAAATAAAATAAAATAAAATAAAATAAAATAAAATAAAATAAAATAAAATAAAATCAGAGGGCCAGGTTGATTTCCCAGTAAGTACACATGTCAGGTGGTCCCCAATACCTCTAATTCAAGCTCCAGGGAATCTGAAATTCTATTCTGACCTCCTCATGCATTCTCACACATGTGGCACACACAAATAAAAATAATACAAAGTATTTTTTAAGTTTTTAATGGTAGCTCCTCCTTTTATTTGTGCCCTAGGACACCAAAAGCACCACAGGAAGTCCCAAAGACCCTCCAGAGCCTGCCAGCAGTTCCTCAAACGATGTCAACTAGCAAGCTTGGCACTGCCCTTGTAGTCCTGGGACTCTGCTCCCAGGTAGACTCTCAGTGGAAAGGAGACGACCAGCCCCAGAATGCTTCTTATTCTCCCTACCCTCATCCTCACCAAGAGCATTCCAGTGCTCTCCGAAGGCCCCGCCCAACAGTGCCATGTGCACTTGCCACTCTTTTCTTATGCCTTCTGTTTATCCTACAAGAATTCGGGAAACCTCAGCCTCTTGTTGGTCTCACTTAAGCATAAATACAATCAGAAAACTAGCAAGGAAAATAACTAAATACCATATATATACATATATATATATGTACAAAGTGAATGTCAGTTATAGCGATCAAGTGAGGCCTGACTACTCACATTCAGCTCATGTCACCCTTAGCCCTGCTCATCTGAAACCCTTCCCATGTCCTTCTCCCTCCTTGACTTTCTCTAGTTTTTCACTTGTTTGGAGGTGCCAGGTCTATATGGGGTATAAAAGGCAAGTAAAGCACGGAATCAGATACTGCCTGGTTAGAAACAATAAAGGTTTAGAAATTGTGGTTTCTTAGCATCTAGACAGCGTTTAGTGTTTATGATTCCTATCATCATCGTCGTCGTCCCCATCACTATCACTGCATTCTGTGGGTTTCTCGTGTAGTACAAGAGATATAAAAGCAGAAACACAGTTCATGGCTAGAAAGATGGTATAGCGGGTCTCAGCTGCCATCCAAAAGAGTTTTGAGCCTATAAAAACAGGATGGCATCTGCTTTGTTTTGTTTTGTTTCCTTTTTAGTAGGAGTATAAAATGATCAGAGCCACAATCGAAGACAATTCAAGAGGCAACCAAGCTGAAGGAATGAATGAAAAGGAAACTATTGTTAAAAGTATAGAGACACCTCAAGTATTCCTCTAGTATCTGGAGGGGAAAAGTACTAAACTATAGTGGTACACACCTGTGGTCACAGAATTTGGGAAATGAAGACAGGAAGATTAGTAGCTTGAGGCCAGCCTGGGCTACATGAGGTTCCCATCTCTGGGAGCAGGGACCACTCATCCAGCTCATCTCGAATCATCCCAGATGAAACAGAAGACTAAGAAGATACTTGCCTTATGAGAAGGGTCATTGGTCATTTTAACTGAGTGGTGAGGGGGTGGGGCCCTATTTATGACACAAGAGGACAAGCCCCTCCCTTCTTGTAAGACAGTACTGACCACATGAGCCTCTTCCTAGTCCTAATCCCTCTCCCAAAGTAAGAGGCACGGGTGATCACCTGGCAAGGAGTGGGGACCAGCCGTGATAAACCCACAGACCAGCTATACAGGAAGACCAGGAATGCCAGGACAAAAGATTATAGCCCAAAGGGAGGTGCCATCATGAAAGATCTGTGAAGAGGGAAGCCTGAAGGGTAGGGGGCAGAAGGATGAAGCCTAGGAGACCAATTTCTTTCTCAAGGGAAATAACAACTATGGAGCCAAGCTCTACCTCAGTATCTAGGCCAGAATGGAAACCTGAGACACAGGAGAGACCTATAATCAAGCCGGATCCTGGGCCAGAAACAACCCTCACAGACCACCCGGGATCAAAGATGCTGCAGGAATTTGGTACTCCACAGAAACAAAGCTTCCCAAATGAGTCCACTGCCCAGCCAGAAGCTGAATTCCAGCAGGAGCAGGGAGTTCAACAATCTTCTCTGCTCCAGAAACTTCTCACCCCATTAGCCTTTCCTGCACCACAGCAATCATTCCCAAGACAAAAAGTGCACTTGGATCAACAGGAAGCCACCTCCCATAATGAACCTGGGACAGGAAACGTGTACACAACTCAAAAGGAATCACAACTCAGAGAAGAACACGTGGGGAAGACAAAATCTGGACCAGCAGAGCCATCTCTAGCTACAGACGTAGAGCCTACATCTACAGCCCAGGCTGTAACTGGACCGGACAAGAAAACTCCTACCCAAATTAACTTGGTATCCCAAGAGACCCCTCAGCAGTCACACCCTACAGCCCAGCAAATACCTCTACTCCAAGGAGCCAAATCTGAGCAGGGATCTTTGACTGAGTCAGGGTTTTTAACAAGAGTGCATGAACTATCCATACAGCGGACATCCCAAGAGTGGAAGACATTTTTTGATTGTGTTACAGAGTCTGACACAGAGAAACACCTGAGTTCATCTTCAAAGTCAAAACCTCCAGAGCCAGGGATCCTGGAAATGCCACTGCTCTCCAAAAAGAAACCTGATTTTGAAAAGATGTCAGGAGGATATGGCGGGAAATCACCACGTGGGAAGAAAGCTATCCTCCAGAAACACAAACACTACTGGGACACAGGTGAGTCTGAGCCTGGAAGACAAGAGCCTGCCAGGGCCAGTTCTTTAGTTGTGCTAAGTATTTTCTGTAAATGCGATCATAACACTCAGGTCATCTTTCAAGAATCCTGTAAAATAGAGAGCACCCCCCTCACACCCAGCCAGCCCAGTCTGTAGAGAAGGGATGCTGAGGTATAAAAAAAAAAAAAAAAAAAAAATGATCTTACACAAGGCCTGCAGTTTGGAAACGGCAAACACAGGAGTAAAAACAAGGTTTGTCTCCCTTTACACCAGGCTGCCCCCTACAAAAGATTGAAAGGAAATCAAATTGAAGTAGGAAAGAGTTCTGACTCAGGAATCAGGTCAAAGAAATGAATGCTCTTCCCAGCATGCATTTGTGAAGGGAGGAAGGATGGAAGGAAGGAAGGATGGAAGGAAAGAAGGAAGGAAGGAAAGAAGGAAGGAAGGAAGGAAAGGGCTGCACAACAGTTGTGAGGAAAACATGACACTAAGCAACAGCAGCACAATAATCAATGTGGGCCTCACACTTGGCGGTGTAGACTAGCTGAACATCCGGGACTTTCACAGCCTTGCTTCGAGAAGGTCTTGCCTCTACAGGGCCT
The DNA here is from genome assembly GCA_019843815.1 of Montemys delectorum. Lineage (NCBI taxonomy): Eukaryota > Metazoa > Chordata > Mammalia > Rodentia > Muridae > Montemys > Montemys delectorum. The sequence goes on along the minus strand of JADRCD010231897.1, from coordinate 15,696 downwards.
CGGCGGTCTCATAGGGTATAGAAGCTTGGGAGAGGGGCCTGGATAGGGCTGCAGAAGTCTGTAGCAAGGTCAAGACTGATGTCTTGGAATGGAAACACCATAGTGAAGTGCTGGTGAGGTACGGCGGATCTTCCTGCCACCTCGCTGAAGCAATGACAGGTAATGCCGTAGAACCCAGTCCCGACAGGAGCAGAGGGGAGGTGATAGTCCTGAGGGCCGGCAGTGATGGTCTTCCACCTCAGGGATCCCGTCCCTCCTCCCCAAAGGCCCGAGAAGTTTCTTTGAGGGCAGAGTAATGCTTGCTCTGTCAAGAAGAAAATCGAGGCTTAATTCTCCCAGGGCAGCCGGGTTCCAGAAGCTTCTGGCATGGGCTACCGAGAAGCGATTGGGAGCACAGTGAGCCATGTGCGCATGTGCGAGGCTCGGGCCTCCTCGGTTTCCCGACTTTTCCGGGGCGTGGGCTCCCTCGACTTAAGCTCCTTTCAGTAGGTCAACCCTGGGGCCTGCAAGCTGCTAGCCCTCAAGATGGCTGTCTTCCCCCCTTCCCCGCCCGGCATCCCTTTGATTCTGGAGAAGAAGACCGGGCAGAGGAGAGAGAATCCTCATGAAACAGAGCAATAAGAACTAGGAGGGAGGGAGGATGTGAGACTGGAAGGTAGTCTGCTGAGAAGCCAAGGCCACCCTCAACTGCAGTACAGAACCCTGTCTGAAAAAACACTAGGGACGAACACGTGAGGGGCGGGGAAAAGGCGGGGCTTTCCCAACGGCTACCTAGTGCGGCCACGCCCCCAAGTCGGTCTCCGCCCACGCCATGGGTTGCCCGCCCCCTGCCCGCCCGTTCTTCCGGCTCCTGGGGCAAGTGGGCGGGCCAGGTTCAAGGAAAGGGGAATGGGAGGACGAGGGTCAGCACCTACACGAGACGACTGGGAATTCTCTGTTGGGGTGGCTCTAGCGTGACTCCTCTCACTATTCCTGCTGTGAGGACACTTTTCGCCGCCGCCTCTTTGGTCTTTGCGGTGCACTGCGCGGCTCCTTTAACCTTGAACTAATGGGCGGGCCAAGGCCTTCGGCTCCACCCATTAAAGGCGGAGCTCAGCGAGGAGCCTGCCCAGGATTGGATGGTTTGGGGGCCTGGCGGTGGTGTGTAACTAGGATTGACTCTAAGAGAGGGACTTGATCGCTGGAATTGGGCCCCGCGCCAGGACTGGAAAGAATTGATGGAGCCGGCCGTGGAATCGGCGCCCGTGGGGGCCCAGGCCTCCAAGCAGGCCAAAGAAGGATCGAAGAACCGCAGTCGCAGGCGGTGGCGAAAAGGCAAAGTCAAAGGTGAGCCGGTAGCAGCTTGGAAGAAATCCCGCACAACCTGCGGGGGACTGGGGGGACTGACCCACTTCCACGAGAGGGAGAGATCCATGGACTGACCCACTGCCGTCCTCCGTGTGTGTGTGTGTGTGTGTGTGTGTGTGTGTGTGTGTGTGTGTGTGATGTGAGAGTAGAATGCCCCACCGAGACGTAAGGACTACCGGTTATCCCAGTGCGGTCTTGGGAGAAGTGTCCGAGATGCTAGTCTGTGGGAATAGGGTTCTCACTCAGGTTCCTTATTCTCAGTGTGACCAAGAACAACAGCTGTGCCTTTAGTGTTTTCGGCTTCGGCTCAAGCGCTGACTTTCATGTCTTCTGCCCTCTTAAAAGAATAACGTGGAAGGGGTCTTAACCGCTTTTTCCAAATGTAGAAATATAAGCATGCAAAAGGTTGGCAGAAGGGTCACCCAGTAATTGGAAGAGCTCCTTGCAGCCCCCTCTTACTCTCTCAGTCAGTACATCCATCTGCTCATTGACAATCGACCTTTGTCACCCCAGCGACACTGGGGCGACTTCCAAAACATGAGAACTTTTAAGTTGCCTTTGCACCTTCACACTGTCCTTAGAAAAAGGAGAGAGTTACCATCTAGTGTCCCTGGATCTAAAAGGCTGGAGAAACAGTGGCAGAACAACCAGAGATGTTGCATGGCTCAATCAGAGCAAGCGTTAAGTCTTGGTTCAGTTATGAGTCTTGTCTGATGGTGCTGCTTACAGCCAAACCTAGGGCCTGGTGAACGCTGAGCAAGCTCTCACCATGCAGCCCCACCTGCAGTCCATGTATCTTTAGCAGTCCCAGGGACAGGTTCCTGTGCAAGCAAAAAGAAAAAAGAAAAAAACCTGGCATGGCTCCCAGCCCCAATAACCCCAAAATTAATCATTCCTCGTACCTCCTTTGGTAGACAAGTGTTGGAGTTCAGGCAGGAGCCTGAAGCCTCCTATCCCACAACAAAGTTACATAGCAGGACAGTGTGCTTTGAGGCAATATGGAGCCTGTATCGCAGAGACCCGTTTCACCAAATTGCTATGATCTGTGAAGCAGTAAACGGGGGCCCTTTTCTCGATTGTTTTTCCTGAGCTCCAAACAGGCATCTGTAGGGCTGCTGCCAGATTCAAATGCGTGTCCTTTGGCACACAGTAAGCCAGGAGAGGTGTATGTAAGTCTACTGACTGCCTGGCTGAGTACACGGGGTAGAGTGTCTGACTCCACTAGACACTGATCTGCCTTGTTGACAGGGAATGCCAGACACATGGACATTCAAGTATTTATTAGATTGATAAGTAAAGGAATGTGTGAAGTGTGACGTGGGGCTATTAATAGCCCAGCTGCCCTTAGTGTCATGAGGAGTCAGAAAGAATCTGCTTGAGTAAGGCGCCTTGCACAGGGTCCAGGCAAGCATATCACAAAGGCTCGCAGCTCTGAGAATTGTTTGTCATTTCCTGAGGCCCTTCCTGGTGCCAGGCTTCAGACCTGTGAACCAGATCTCACCCCTGCCCCCAGGGTATCCTGACCGGCTGGAGCCAACCATCATTTATTCATGTGATCTTGCCAGTAACTGGATGAGACTGCTGTTGTTATGATCAGTCCATTTCCCAAATGATGACACAGAGACACGAAACTGGTTGGGTTTCCTTTACCTGTCCAGTGAAGACAGAGAGATGGACACCTTCAGCCTTCTCAGAACAGGGACTGTGGAGTTGACAGCTATTGTATGCCCCAACCTTAATGCTGAATCTAAAAGGCTCTAGTCACAAAGATTCCATCCCCAGACAGACATTGAACACGTCGAGGTGCCAGGTTTAGGCTTCTGTAACTAGCAGGACAGTCTCAGTAGAGCTGAGGACACATGTTGATAAGACTATTGTTACCAGGCATGCGGCACATACCTCTGATCCCAGTCCTTGGGAAGCTGAGTCGGGAGGATCACCATTATTAATTCAAGGCAAGCCTCAGCTACATAGTGAGTCGCAGGTTAGTCAGGGCTACAGAGTGAAACTCTGTCTCAACCTCTCTCATTCACCCATTTACAAAACATTGTAAACAAACCAATGTGATAAAAGGAAAAATCCTGGAGCTCAGGATGTAGCTTAGTTACTAGAGTCCTTGTCTAGCATGGACAAAGCCCAAGGGTCTGTCTCCAGGACCACATAGAGCAGGCATCAGGGCACATGCTTATAATTCAGAAGTTGGGAGGCGGAGGCAGGAGGATCAGAAAGAAATTTAAAGTCATCTTTGACTATATAGTCAATCTGAAGCCATTTGGGCTACATGAGAAAATGTGTCCTGCTTTCAAAAAGGAAAATCCTGAGAAAATGATCTTCGGAAGCTTTTCCAACAAGGTGACATCAGACTCATGGCCAGGCAGGCCTCAGCTGCCAAGCAAGAAAGATAGTGAGAGCAGAGCAGCAGGAGCAAGAACACCGGCTGGGAGGAGCAGCGCCTGACAAGGCAGAGACCATTGGGGGGGGGGGGGGGGGGGGGGGGGGGGCTGAGGTCAGGAAGCTGGGGCAGGCAGGGTGGGCTCTAGGTTGGGTTAGAAGGCCACATCCAAGACTGAAGCTTTATCTGAGGAAGGTGGGGAAGCACTGGTGGGCTGGAAGGGCATGGTCAGCTTTCTGCTGTCAAAAGATCCTCTGGATGCTCTACAGGAACAGGCTTAAGTCAGAGGCTCACGCAGCTTTACAACTCTCCCAGTGAGGACCAGGAGGAGGCAGTGGAGATGGGCAGCATGCTCCTAGGATGTCAGGTAGATGGGGATAGGTGAGGAGAATGGACAACGTGCCTCCTGAGCTCTCTGCCTGAGCAAATAGTGAGCCCTGTTCTCAGCACACACGAACACACACGGAGACCGTGACACACCCAAACATGGCCATAAGTTCCTGTTGTTTTTATCGCTGTTGCTGCTGTTTTAGAGGCAGGGCATCATGTCTCCATCCCAGGCTGGCTTCAGACTCACCGTGTGGTTCCAGATGACTTTGACCATCAGACCCTCTCGTCTCCATCACCACAGTGCCGGGATTACAAATATTCGCCCCACACTCAGTCTATACAGTGTTGGGGGCCAAATCCAGGTGGAGTGAGGCAAGCACTGCATCAACCGAACTACATCCCCAGTCCCAGTGTATGGGTTCATAAAAACATGAGCACATCCCCATACCAGCTGAAAATCCAAGACAAAACATATACTCGAGGCTAACAAACATGCATGGGTCATGACACATGCAAACACACATGCCTTCAGACATGTCAAGAAACATGAAGGTACATTGACCTGGTACATCCCCAGGAACCAAAGTCCAGGCCTGATACAGCTGACAAGTGGCTTCTCAGGGCAAAGGGCTGGAGGAGGTAGGAACATGGTTCAATGGCAGAATATTTGTCTAGCATGTGCAAGTTTGATTCCCAGCACCAAGGGGGGAAATTCCCAGGGCAAAAGGGCTGGGTCCTAGTTGGCTAGGTCCCCCTCCCCCACTGCCAGGCCCACCTCGGCCCTACCTTTGCCCCATTCCTGCCATGCTCACTTATGTCCCCATTGGGTATGCCCTTACCCCAATGCCCTCTGCCTGGGATTCTGGCAATCTCAATATCCCTCCCTTCTGCCTCTAGCCAGCCCGGTCTTCAGGGAACCTTGAATGGGGCAAAGAGCAGGGCCCTGAAATCACAAGGGCTTGGGGGAATCCAACCCTTCCCTGGTGCTTCATCCCAGTCACTTGTCCTTTCAAAAGTGTTCTTCGTCTTCAACCCCGTACTCAGTCAGTCCTAGCAGAGTGAACTGTGGTAGATATAAGGTATCGAGTGTTACAAGCTTAGAAAGTGGGAGATTATACCAACTAAGAGCGGAACACAACAGAGAAGGCCCTGAACTCAGGGTGCCCAGTCAATCTCATGAGGAGACAGAACAAATAATATGGTTAGGAAATCATATGGTGTATTAGGGTAGTGACAGGCTACATGGAAGAAGAACCCAACCCCTGTGCCCATCAGTGAGGCCAGGGAGCAAACCACGCATGTGCGTGCGATGCATGGGCTAGGGATATGGCTCAGTAGTAGGGCATGCTTAGCACATGGGTTCCACTTCCAGGAGGAAGGGGGAGGAAAGCCCCATGAAGTGCTGCTCATGAGCAGTCCACCCAGCCTGGGTGGGCAGAATGGCTCAGCAATTTCCAGATGAGGAATTCAGACCTAACCTAGGATCACCCAAGAAGCGACCAGCTGCTTAGCATATGCTCCCGAAGGCTCTGGCCCAGCTGTCTGTTTGCAAGTCCTGGGAAGGCGCAACCTCTCCCCAGGTCCCAGTCACTGCCTCTGGCCTTCAGTCTACTTCGTGCCCTCTGCCCTTCACTTATTTGCTAATGTGGGGCCACCCTCTCCCTTCATCAAGATGACAGTCCAGGGACAGACAGAGACTGGGGACTGACCCACAGCCAGACATGTGCTGCTGAAGCCTCTTGGCCTCTCATGTACAACGGGCTCTTTCAAAGACCACACACCTGATTTTTATTTGTAATGTTGTGTTCTGCCTAAATAGTCATACTCCACTTTATGAGCTTTATCCTTCCACAAAAACCTGTTTGTGTCCAAGAGGAGACAGACAGAAGAGCAAAGGTATGAGCATGCTAAGGTCGAAATAAGCTTTCGTGGGTAAATGAGAGTCGACTTTAGAGATGGGGAGAGGTAAGGGAGGGACCACCACAAGCTGAGGCCTGAGGATAACCCTGCCAGAGTATCTAAGCCTTGCTTTCCTCATATGTAACATGGAGTCGACTGTCCACAGGGTGGGCTGTGGAAGCTAGGAGTAAGCTGAGGATGTGCATGTAAGAATAGCACCCAGTAGGGCTTGTGACTAAGGCCCCTGGCTGAGTTTGGTAATGCCCTTAATCGGCTTTTGCACTCCCAGGGCGTGAAGTAAGGCTGACCACTTATTTTTCCTAACAGCTGGACACATCTGTGCCAGGGCCAGTCTGTGGGGGTGGGAATTGGCATCACTGAGCCTTTGGCTCCCTGAATCCACTTGGGGGAGAAGAGACTGGGGGAGAGGGGACAGTGTGTTCAGGACTAAAGCTTGGGACTCCTGGGTCCTAAGGGAGAAGACTGGAACTGGATCCCTGAGTCTGAGGAAGAAGAGACTGGGGGCTAGACCCAACTCTGAGCAAGAAGAGCCGGGGCATGGGCTCCCTGGTCTAAGCAAGGAGGCACTGAGGGGGCAGAAATCCAGGGCTCTAAGGGAGAAGAACCTAGCAGGAGGACTCTCTGTTGAGCTGCCGGTCAAGCAGGCAGGAGGGGCAAGGAGTTGAACTCTGGGCTCTGTTTCCAACATGTGGTTCTTATTATCCTTTCTGGATGGGAGGTGAAGCAGTGGCCACACCCTACCGAGCTGGCCCCTCCCCTGGTTTATCGCCCCAGGCTGCTACTGGCACTAGCCACAGACCTGCTGTGCCAGCTTGGGGAGCTCCAGTCGGAAGAGGCCAGGGAGGGGTGAGTGCAGGCCCAGCTAAGAGACAGAAATGGAAGGGCGAGGAGACACTGTCTTCTAGGGAAACAAAGGGTTGCAAACCCAGGAGCCAGGCACGGCCCTAGACTTCCAGAGGGAAAAAAATCACTTGGGAAGGTTGTAATGTCCCCACCAAAGTGTCAAGGGCAACTTATCCAAGATGTGATATAAAAGTCTAAATAACAGGAGTACCTAAAGAGACTCTGGAAGAAGATCACAGAGGACCCTGAATGTAGAGAGCCAGAGCAAGCATGGAGCCCGATTGTGAAGGACAGAAGTTGAGCTTTGAGAGTCCTAGGAGGAGTGCTCTGTATGTAGGAGCTCTGGACTTAGAAATGGGTGGTTACGTGGGCTCTGTAATTATCCATACAACCTCTGGCTCCTTACTGATCCTCAGTTTCCTTCCTGTAATAGATATCTGAACCGGTGCACCCAGGGTCTTTGGGAGCTAACTAAACTGTAGCATGGGTTTGGCTAGTGAGATAAATATTTATTAGCTATTTGAACTGTGGCTTCAGGCAGAATAGGACAATGTACTGTAAGGCAGGTGGACATGGCTGAAAAAGCCAGAAGACCATCCAAAGAAGGCTGGGTTTAGGAGGGAGGTGGATTTTGGAAGGGATTCTATGGAAAGGCTTAAGTAACCAGGAGTGAGTCCCTGGTGCAGAAAGGCTGGTTTTGTAGATGGGGTCAGAAGGAGGGCTAGGTACAGAGGGCAGTCCTAGGCGATAGGAATGGCTGGCCTCGGGGATTAATGTTCCCAGCCATTGTCAGAAGGGAAGGGCTTGTAGGCAACCCCACAAGACTAAGAAGGACACTTGAAATGAGGCTTGAATGCATGGGTCTTAAGAACGGGAACCACTGAGCGTCCAGATTCCCCAGAACAAGGAGGACAAATCCAAAGACAGTAAACAAAGATAGGAGTTCACCCTTGAATACCTGGAAGGAAGAAGGAAAAGGGTGGGCCGACTTCTGGAATAGAGAAATGGATCCTTTTGGGCTCAGGAGATTGGACTCCTGGATCCAGGAAGGGGGGCGAAAGACATGGACAGGGTGGGGTTCCAATTCTAAAGAGGAGACATAGGCAGGGGCCGCTCAGTCTGAGGGCTTCGATTCCCAGCTTCTAGGCAGAAAGAGGATGAGACCGCAGACTTCTGAAAGACAAGGAGATAAATTCCTAGGTATGAGAGAAGATAAGGGAAGGCCCCTGCATCTCGAGGAGGCTTGGAACAGACCTGGGGAAGGAGAGGGCTCAGCTTTGGGCTCCTGGATCTCAGCAAGGATAGTCCTAGGTTTGAATACTTGGTTGGGCCTAGGGAAAGAGGAAGGCCCTGTACTCCTGGCCCTGACAGAGCAAAGGGTAATCATAGACCTTCCCATCTTTTCACAGCCTCAGCATTCTCACACAACATGGATTTACGAACAATGACACAGTCGCTGGTGACACTCGCAGAGGACAATATGGCCTTCTTCTCAAGCCAGGGCCCGGGAGAGACAGCACGGCGGCTGTCCAATGTCTTTGCAGGTGTTCGGGAACAGGCACTGGGGCTGGAACCAACCCTAGGCCAGCTGTTGGGTGTAGCACACCATTTTGACCTGGACACAGAGACACCAGCCAACGGATACCGTAGCTTGGTGCACACAGCCCGCTGCTGCCTGGCACACCTACTACACAAATCCCGCTATGTGGCCTCTAACCGCAGAAGCATCTTCTTCCGTGCCAGCCACAACCTAGCAGAGCTGGAGGCCTACCTGGCTGCCCTCACCCAGCTCCGTGCTCTGGCCTACTATGCCCAGCGCCTGCTGACCATCAACCGACCAGGAGTGCTCTTCTTTGAGGGTGATGAAGGACTCACCGCTGACTTCCTGCAAGAGTATGTCACGCTACACAAAGGCTGCTTCTATGGCCGCTGCCTGGGCTTCCAGGTGAGTCCCTTGCCCCGTGTCCTTCTGGGCTTCCAGTGAAGGCTCTGGTGGCCGGTAGCCTGTCCTTGAAGTAGTGTCCACGGTAACCACAATTATTAGATTCATGACTCAGCCCTCAGACTGGCAAGGAAAGTTGGCAGGAACTCAGAACTGGACTCTGTGGGGCTCAAACTCGTGACTTATAACTAGATCTCCCGTGTATCAGAAGCCTCTTCACCAGCTGGGCCTGGGTAACTCGGCAGGTACATATCAGCTGCTTGGGAAGCTGAGGCTGGAGGATCGCAAGTCCAAGGCCTGGGTGAGCTTACAGAGTGAGATGAAGGGAAAACTAGGAACTTAACTGAGACCTTGTCTCAAAAGTAACAAGAAAGCTGGAGCTGTAATTCAATGGGAAAAGATCTCTCAAACATGCATGAGGCCAAAGCTTCAGTCCCTGGGAGGAGGGGAGGTTCGTTTGTTCTTTTTCTTTTCCAAGTATTATGGATTGAACTTAGAGCCCCGAGAATGTCAGGGGAGCACTCTGCTGTTGAGCTGTATCCCCATCCACTCTTTTGTAGTCATTCCCTAAGTTCTTTTGAGTTTGAGCCCCAAGGAGGGTGATCAATTCTTGATCTCAAAGGTCTCGCCTATCTGAGTACACTCCCTATCATCTTCACTGAGACTCTGAAACGGAAGGAAGAAGGTGCTATCCAACAGATATCAGATTAGCACCTCGGCTTAGTTGCTATAAAAAAATCACATGATTTCTAGGCAGCCCTCAGGACAGGATCAACACACCCATCATAGTTGGTGACAACAGGGAAGATGTGGTTGTGGCTGATCTCTTCCACAGCCAAGAGTTGTGGGTTCTGACCCAAGCTGTGGACCTTTTCTATCTTTTGCCCATCCCAAACCACCTCAGAAAGATGAGCCTGTCACCACACAGAAAGTGGGGCAGCCCAATACCCTCAGGGGGTTAAAGGCAGAAGGATTATTTAAAGATAGAAGCTAGCCTAAGTTACATCATATATACCAGGCAAGCCAAGACTATATAGAAAGACCCTGCTTTCATGCCGGGCAGTGGTGGCACATGCCTTTAGTCTCAGCACTTGGGAGGCAGAGGCAGGCGGATTTCTGAGTTCAAGGCCAGCCTGGTCTACTGAGTTCCAGGACAG
>JADRCD010231896.1:1146-18014 GCA_019843815.1 Montemys delectorum | reverse complement strand
TACCCACAAAATAAAACACACACACACACACACACACACACACACACACACCACCACCACCACCACCACCAACAACAACAACAACAACAACAATAAAAAAAACAAAGCATAGAAAACATTTCACTGTGGAAGCCATCGTGTGTCACAGTGTGTCATACTGTGTACCCTTCTGTCCATACATCTTTACTTGCCAATGTCAATGCAATGAGTCACTGGTCTGGTTTGAAATCTCTGGCTTCTGTGACATCATCAATATCAGTTTCTTATCAGGACTCCTCTCGGTTATTCTTTTGTGTCTTTAGAGTGCCTCTTATCCAGTAATGAGGTTGAATGGACCAAAAATGCCTAGCTGGGCTTGTAATTTCTTTTCCTCAAGGAGGCAATATAGATCAAGAACAAAGACTCACCAAGACGGAAGGGAAGTACTTTGCTGGAAAGTGTGAAGGTCTTTGTCTGTAAAGGATCGTTCTGAGCATTTACTCTGGGAAAGTACTGCGCAGTGCAGAGGCTGGGAGCTGGCATGTCTCAAACTGAAAGAACTAGAAGGGGTCAGGTGGTGATCAGAGGAGTCCACGTCAAAAAGATGTTGGCTATGTAAGAGCTGAACAGGACTCAGACTTGAAGGAGATACACAGGGGAAGGGGGGCATCTTAAAGAACAGGAGAGTCAGCAGAGCTTTATAGCAGAAACCAGGTACAACCAGCATGTGCCAAGCGGCCAAAGAACTCAAATATCCCAGCAGACAACAAAATGAGATGCCCCTCACCACAGGGGTAAGGCTTATTATACCAGGCACCATGTTACAACAGAGGTTTTCATTCTCCACACAGGTAGGAGCAACTATGGTTTGGGTCGTTCTTATTGTCAGTTTGTTTATTTGTCTGTTTGCTTACAGTACAATGGCTATCAATAGAAAAGGGAAGACCCAACACTAAGATGGTTTGTGGCTCACTTTCTGGTAAGAGTTTCACTTAAAGGATCTAGGAAGGCGAAGCGATCGGGTTAGTCAGTAGTGTTGACAAAGGACATAAAATATGTGGAGCACTGCCCCAGTGTGCGGCCCCTCTTTATGGAATTAACAGATGTAGTCACAAGGACAACAACAATTACATTAAGAGTAGTCAGAAAGAGATGTTAGCTAACAAATCTGCAGGGAAAAGTTGGAAGAAACAAAGTGTAGGTGAGGTTAGGTTGTTTCTCAAAGACCCAATATATCAGTAAGACAACAGTATTATTATGAAGAACAAATAAACAAAAACCTAACCTTTTCAAGGAATTAAATAAGGATCTATGATTTAAAAAATGGACCCAGGCAACTTGTGAGGAAAATGTAATGTATGGTGGACAGTGGCTTCAAAAGGATCGACTATAAGATATATATTCTATGACACATTGCTATTCACATAATTTATGGTGGCATATGATAATTGCAGTCTCTGAATAAGCACATATACATCTTCTCTATGAATACATAACTCCAGTCGGCTTCGCTCTCCTCTGCAGTCCGCTGCCTTATGTGAACTGCATGTTTGTTAGCCAGTATATAATTACATTATTGTCCACAGCCATAGAATGATGCATGTTTTTACTGCACTTTAATGTCAGGTTTCCACTTACCATTGGAAAACCCGACAGTGTTTATAATTTAGTTTTTGGTTTGAAGGCCTCAAGATAGGGTAAGACAGAACAAATCCACATCTTCTGCTGTTTCAAATGAGAGTAGAAAGAATTTTTCTATATAGAGAATTATATTTGCAAGCCTATCACCATTTAGGGAAGTGCTGAAAAAAATACTGTTTTTACATGGCAAATAAGAACAAAAAAAACCAATTTGGGGGGGGGGGCGATCGATATCTAACACAGATGAATGGAAGGTGGGAATGTGAAAAGTGTAGGGAAAGCTACCCAGCCGAACACACCCACCTGCATTGGAGCCAGTCAAATTATAGCGCGCATTCAGCTTTTTGATGATGTTCTCATGGATCTGGTACCACTCACTCTCTGTATTACACCTATGAAAACACAACCATTTGGTAAGGCTCTAACACACAAGTTCAAGCCCCAGGTGTGATAGCACACCTCTTTCAGATATAAACTTGAGAATATACTGTTCTTGGAGTCCCCAGTGCCTGACCATGAGGCTTGCGTAGTGTGGGTAGGAATGTTCAATTTGGCAGTGGTTAACACTCTACCTTAATCCAACAAGTAGAATGTGCTGCAAGACTAAGAATGAGATACCTAAGGTTCAAACTTTCACTATTAAATGAGTTATGTTTGGGGGGCAAGTTGATCATTTTCTCTGCACCTTGCTTTCCTCATATGTTAAACTTGCATAATTGACATATTAAATATTGAATAAACATGGGCTGTGTAACATCTGGCATATAGTAAATGCTCAATAAATAAATAAATTTCTTAATAGAAAATGTTTGTCCTCCATGACATGAGTAGGTCTGGCTAACCTACTGTCAGAGATGGCTTTCACTGATTAGTATTTTTCTCTTGGAACAGTTTCACAATTTGCTGAGCCGACAGTAGAAAAAAATAACCAATAACATAATTTCCTTTTTTAAGAAAAAAAAGAAAATAAAGGACCTACAAAGAGCTGCACAATTTGTGTTTACAATGGGCTTTTTTAAAGCTGGTTGCATAATCAGGGGGTGGCTCCTGTCACTGTCAGCCCCACAGTCTTCCCCATGGTGAGATAAATACAAAGCTGTTGCATACCTGGAAAGACCATGCTAAGAAATGATAAATGATAATGTTTGCAAAGAATTTTGGCTTTCTTTAGTAATGCCAGGTTCTATCATGCTCACATTACTAGACTGTGGTGTGAAATAACATCCATAAAAATACAAGTAGTGAGCTGAGAGCTCAGGTTCCAGAGACAGACATATTTTGATCTCCTCCCTTAGTAACCTTGGTGACACAGGTACGTTATTTAACTCTCCATCTCCTGTGCGAACTGACCTAAAAACCACCTCCTTCACGGGTCTGCTGGAAGGATTAAGTGACACAGCTCATGTGATGTTCTGAATCCTTTGCACATAGTATACAACCCAAGGACAGAGGCCTAATAGTCACAGCGATCTTAACTAAGTCATAGTTTAGGACCATGAGTAGTATTTAGGAAAAATATTACGGCGGATTTCATCAAAACCATTAATAATGAAGGTTGCCATGAGAAAAAAGACTATCAAGTTCTATGATCCACTAGTTTTAAGATGTTTTCAAGCTTAAAAGGAAGGTCATAGGTTTAACCTTCTTACCATAAAAACGTCTCTGGTCCCCAACCAGAGGCTACAGACAACCTAATTTGTTTCGGTAGAAAGTAGAACAATCCATGAACCCCTGCAGCTGTGGTCACAAAGCAATGTTATGACCAAACATTGGCAAAGGGCCAGTTGTACTATCCCCACCTAAACAAAACAAAACAAAACACAGAAACAAGAAACACCTATTGCTATATGCTATAAGTAGCAATTCAAGTTTGCTCATGGCACTGGTCCACAATGTAGGGCATGAACCCCAAAGTGGATGCTCTAGTGGATCATGGCACTGTCCATCAGATCTTCTCTACCACCCAAGGACAGAGGGCTAATAGTCACAGTGATCTTAACTAAGTCATAGTTTAGGACCATGAGTAGTATTTAGGAAAAATATTATGGTGGATTTCATCAAAACCCTTACTAATAATGGGAGGAGTCAGGTGGGTTGATGTAGACACATGTTCACATCATCATCTTAGACACCATTTAATTCAAAACTTGGACTAGACCACATGATCTTCTTAAGAGTAGTTTCAGTTTAACTGTGCCCAACCCCAATACAACATTAAAATCTTAACCCCTGGGATCTTGGAATGTGACCTTATTTCAAAAGAGAGTCTTCATAGAGGTAATCAAGTCATAATGAGGCCTTTGTGGGTAAGCTTCAATCCAATATTATTGTGTCCTAACAAAGAGAGAAAGTAGACACAAAGACCAACATGTACCCAGGGAAAGGGTCATGTGAAGATGAAGGCAAAGGTCCAAATAATAAATATATCAATGGGTACGGATGCCGGGAGACAGTCATAGAACAGATCTCCCCACAGTCTTTGTCCCTGAAGGAAGTAAACATACCTTACCCATGACCTCAGACTTGAGTCCTCCAGAACTAACTGGAAAATAATAAACTCTGCTGTATAAGCCAAGTTACTTATATAAGTCATTAAAGCAGTTGTCAATAACTCAGAAATTACCTGTGCCTTCCTTTCTTAGTTTTAAAAATAATAGAGTTTTGCCTTCTAAGAACAAACTAACTGTGTAAAAGTAAGGGCATGCTGCTAGGTTGTTTATGAACTGGAGGAGATATCTATCTATGCAAACGATCTCCCTAAATCAATAATCTGCATTCATATAGTACCCTGATTCATAGTTCTCCAACTGAGAGTTTATAAGGGTTTTGATAAATGACTCAAGCCCACCTTTTCTCCTGTTGCTCAATTATCCATCTAAAGTCTAACCACCCAGGCAGAATTCTCAGGCACCCTCGGATCATACCAACCCCACCTCAGGCATGTTTCTTACATGTATACTTTCAGGACCAGGTCATCCTTCGTCTCTCCTGTGAGAAGGTCTGCAATGCTAAGAACTGCACAGCCAAACGGTCGCCGGTATTGAACACTACAGGCATTCTTTTTTTCTCCTGCTCCCATTCGACCTGTCCAGGTAGTAAGCAAACATGACCCGTGAAGATGTGAGCAGATGCATCTTTGATACAGACACAGGCACAAGACAGGCCAAGGGCAATGAAACAAGGGCTAGGAAGGAAGTGACGTTAGGGCAGCAGAATACTTCCCTTCTTGTCTAATCATCTAGCTGTCCAATCCTGAGTGAGTGGCTTAAACTGTGAGGATAAACAGAACATGAGAAGCATGTACAAACATGAAGATCAGAGCAGATCTCATTTACGGGAAACATCATCTTCTTATGGTGCATCTTTAATGCATCCCAGAAGGTTGTAAAACATGAAGAACAGGCATGGTACCCATTTCCTTTTCAACCTTAATAACTGTCTATTCAAAAAAAAAAAAAAGTCAAAATTTCAACTTTGGTTAGATGTCTTGGACCATGACTGTAACTTCAGTACTTGGAGTGCTTAGACAAGCTTCCAAGGTTATACCATCTTGGGCTGACTAGCAAGATCCTGTCTCAAAATCTAAACACAAGGTTCACATCCGGAAAGAATCGGTTGGAAACTCTGAATGTAACAAGTACAAGTGGTCAACTGCATATACTCCTGCCTTGGGACACAGGTACAACTCAGTTCTCCTCTGATAGTTCTCACAGTTATAAAGTTTTAGTTCATTTAATTAGAAATTTGTTGATTGTCATCCAATGGTCTCTCTAATTTGGTAATTGGAGAAATATGTCCAACATTGTACAATCTATATACACTTTCAGCTTGTTTGTGATAGTATCGTGCTGTATTCAACATAAAGGTCTTGAAATCTTGCTTCTCCTATCTCAGCCTCTCTATTAGTAGCATTGTTTATTTCATGTTTTTATACTATACTATGATTTTCAGAATAGCTTATATATTTCAAAAGTAGTTATATACCCCAAAAGAAACATAGATCATTAACTAGGGAGGTTGCTTGTAAGAGAACAACAAAGAGTGAGACTGAATGCTTTGCCTGATGTTTGTAACTCTTGTAGCAAGTTTGAAGAAGAGGACTTTATAAGTTCCTCTTTCTCTGAGATGAAGGCTTTTCCAAATTATCATAGGTAATGAACCAAATTCTTACCCTCACCTAATGTCTGTGCCACCCTCCAAGCAGAACCATTGTTCATTGAAACAGTTGGTGAATGACTTTATAGATAGACCATCTTAATACTTACACCATTTCTTAAATGAATGTAACCTGTTCTCAGTGGGCTGAGAATAAAGTCACTCACTCAAGTCAAATAGCTTTGACCATAGCAGGAAGTCTGTATCCAAAAATCAAGCCTACAATTCATTTCTTGGTGCAGCAGAACTATCAACTCTCAGCTTAGCTAGGATGGAGGTAAAATCCTTTGGTGATGTGAGGGTCATTGAAGTATATAGCCTTATTACAATGAAATCCAATGCCTAAAAATTGTTCTTATTTTGGGCTTGTACCACAGTAAGAACAAAGATTTTAAACTCTACTAAATACAAAACAAACAAAAAGACTTTATATATTTATGTTCATTTAGGAAAATACCAGTAGTGATGTATTATTTTGAAGTATACAGTTAATATGTTTGGAGTTACTTAAAATTTATATTAAATATAAATATATAAAATTTTATATATTAAAATTTATATTGAGAAAAATGTATTTTTCACTATTGCTGTAGATGAGCAAATTGATTGTTGTTTTATATCAAACAACTTTTATAATACTTATTTGTATTGTTATAATATTTTATAAATTTTAAGGAATATGACAAAAAAGATAATGTAGGTATTGAAGGGGGGTCTCTGGGAGGAGTGGGGGTACAAAAGAGAAACAAGAATGTGATTTAATTCTATTTACTTAAAATATGTTTTTAAATGTTAACAAATTCAGATAAATTGAAATCATGTAACTTTTCTCATCATAATGCAATAAAAGTTTAAAAAAAATTTCAAGGACGAGTTTTCTTTTCTTTTTTTTTCCTTTAAATATTTTATTTATGTGTATGGGTGTTTTGCTGGCATGTCCTCTTGTGCATTACATGGCTGTAGTACTCCAAGAAACCAGAACAGGGCACTGTATATATTGGAACTGGAGTTATAAACAGTTGTGAACTACCCAGGTCCTCTGGAAGTTAAGTGCTCTTAACCACTGAATCATCTCTCCAGTACTCTTGTTGAGCATTTTAATACATACTATTGGAACAATGCTTTGTGTTTTCTCCTCTCTCTCTCTCTCTCTCTCTCTCTCTCTCTCTCTCTCTGTGTCTGAGGCAGGGTATCTGTGTGTTTATGTAAACTTGGTTTTCTGTGAAACTCGCTGTGTAGAGAAGGCTGGCCTCAGACTTAGGGAATTGCTTGTCTCCGCCTCTGGAGTGGCAGGAAGAAAAGGTAGGTGCTACCTGCAGCTGGTGGCACATTGGTATTTATTTAACTTATTGGTATTTAACTATCAATTATTATTTTTGTAGACAAGCAGACAGCATGATGGAGCTGAAATACTGTGAAAGAAGATAGAGGGAAATTGGTAAATTTGTCTGTAGATTTCCAAGGTATCCACATTTTATTTTCCATGTGAGCAGCAATCTACAGTACATGAACATACACCTGGCACTCCCCTAGTCTAATGTTAAATAGGAAAAAAAAAAGATAGCAAAATCCAGTTTGGTATGTATCAGTGGGTCTTTCTGTACTATCTATCTTCCTCTAGTATATGCACTGTAGAAAATGAGGCAAATGCTGTGGGGGAGGGGACTCAGACGCCCTGCTCTCACCAGAGAAGAACCGGCCCTGAGCTTCATGACTCTCAGATGTGCTCCAGTTGTCTCCCTCTCTCTCATCCTTGGACACAGGTAGAGATTCTCTTTCCTGGCTTTGTGAGCAAACCCAGCTTTGGAGACTAAGGCTTTGATGCAATCACAATACCAGAAAGACTGGATGCAAGTCTTGCATCCCAACTTCCCAACTGTAAGGCTGATGATAAGAATTCAGTTCTGGTTGGTTTCCAGGGAAACCTCTATATGGGAAGGAAGATAAAATACAGACCAACCAGGTAAGCCCAAAAGTGAAGCACGGAGGGTGGTGGGACCTAGTAGTGTGAAGTTCAGAAATGAACTTCTCCCTTGGCTTCTTTTCTGTTCTTTCCATATCAAAGACCTGCCTATAATTTCCCAGAACCAAGGCATTGCTTTTGCTTTTGGCAGCCAGTGAGGGTCACTATGCCCTTTTCCCAGTAAAGCAGGTACAAGGGACATTCTATAAAAAGCAAGAAGCATCTGTCCTTGACAGATAATAATCTCTTTAATTTCCCTGCATCGAGAACACTGCCAGATAAGTCTCAACCTTTCTCAAATGTTTTAATTTAGTTTCAAATTCTGATCAATTTCTAACTATGGAACCAATAACTATTGTTTTGCAAGAATTTCTTTGACCAATAGGGATGGGTAGGTAATTCCTACTTCAGCATTTATTTTAATGAGTTATAGTCATGAAAATCCTGGGAGATTTTTTAAAAAAGGACAATTACTAACAAAATACTCTGTAATTGAAAGGATGGCCCAAGATCTTACAGTACCGACGTGGGTGGCATCATTGGCAATGATTTTTGTGGTGAAGACCATGAACCCCAAAGGTTCACATGCTTTGATGATTGTTATCCTACCATACCAAACTGACAGATATGATCTACAATGTTCTCAATGACAGAAAGCTTTGCTCATTCCTTCAATGAGTTAAAGATTATACATGAACTTGACCAACATTTGCACAAACATATTATCTAAAACACATTTTATATTAACAACTGGCTGTAAATTAAAATTCAAGAAACTAAAAAAAGCACAGAAAATATAAAACAAATCTCCCTTTTATTATATTAGAGACAAGTCCCAAAAGCAGATAGCAGCATATCAGCCTTTCCTGTTATTTTAAGAGTCTAATTCTTTCTCACGTATTCATCTGTTTAATGAAAAGCTAAAGACCCGTACAAACATAGGGGCTGGTGCACATTAGCAATCACAATACCTAAGAGTTGAAGCAGGAAGATCAGGAGTTGGAGGCCAGTTTGGGCTACATAGTGAGTTTTAGATGTATGTGATCTAAAGATGAGATCTTGTTTCAAAACAAAACATCCCCAAAGCAAACAAAGTAAATAAAAAAGAGTTTACTTCAAGAAAATCAACTCTCCTGTCCTTCAAATACAAAACCAGCATAAAATAGTTTCAGAGCAAATTTTTAATGAGGAAAAAATACAGAAAATCTTTGTATGATAACATGCCTTATAGTTTCCCTCCAAGTAGCATTGTAGTGTAACATTTGGTTATATTAGGTACAAGCTACAACACTACAAAGGGGATGATGATCTTGCAGGCCTGCATGACACGCTGCTGCTCTGCTGCAAATGCATTGCCACTCAAGTGATGTAGCAACTTTAGTGACTCAGGGACAGATTCTTAGTATTAGCCCTTTGGCACTGATAGGGAAGCTGTGATGTCTACACCAGTCACTTTCATGAGCCGCAATGCTGGAGAACGCCCACTTTTAGAAGAATTTCATGTATAAAAATGAAGGAGAGTATTCCTTCTCTACCAAAATGATGCTCTGCACCATGTGAATAAATGCTGCATTACCTAAATGTCTTCATGATCAGGTCAAATCTGAGGAAGTGGGTGTTTACAGTTAAAGAGGCATATTCATTTTTCCCTGTAGATAGCTCCTAAAAGTTCATTTTATAGTATAAGAGACTGGGATTAGAAGAAAAATACATGTTTGAATCAATAAAGCACAACCCAGTATTTAACAATTTATATTGGAAAAGATAAAAATTCTATTTGAAGGTGAAATCAAGGGGGCTGGAGAATAATTCTAAACCTCTTATCTTCTTGGATTCAAATTAGATTCCAGACATAAAACTATACTGAACCACACAGAGACCCCTTGGGTATCACTCCCGAAAGTCACAAGTCTGAACTTACCAATTCGGATAATGTGCACGGTAATATAGATGTCCTTCCTGAGTTCACTGCTACCCAAGTCCTACCAAGAAACAAAGCCTGGTTATTTTAGAGTTCCTATGCTGTGCAGCAAAGCTCAAGAGTTCTCTTTATTCCCTCAAGGGAAAAACGAGGACAAAGATACACATAGACAAGGAATACACATAGCAATGGAATGCTTGGGTCAGAAGGACTGTGTTCAAACCCATGTCTTAAATAAGTCACTGCTGCTGATTATTCCATATGAAAAAAAAAAAAAAAAACCACTTAGGAAGAAAGACCATTGTTGATCAAACCTCTTATCCATTTTTAAATACTTAAGAAGCATGGGTTAGATAGCCAGTCCCTCGCTAGGCCCAGGTACCACTATACTTTATACTTGTGAAACAGTCACCCAGGGTCACCAGTACTCTACAGGTGTGTTAACCAGAATAAAAACCACAGTAAAGGAAGCAAGCAACTGTGATTGCTGTTAATCAGAATCCCAACCACCATTGCAATCTGTGAGTTATTTGAGTCATTTACACAGAGTCATGAGTTTCTCTGTCAATAACCTAATTCTCCTAAGCAATAAACACAGGACCCCACTTACCACAAAGAGAGAACAGTGCCTTTCGGGCTTATCCGGGGCTTTGGGAAGCCCATTTCTATTCAGTCTCAAGAAAAATCTCTCACTATAAGAGAAAGACAGTTGAACACTTAGGAAATTATTTCATAGTTAGCCTTTACTAGTTCAGCATCTGAAAGCTCGGCATTGGAAAGCACTGGATACAGCAAGCATGTGCTTCATTTCTGATAGAACCAGCAAAGCAGTATCTGTAAAAAGGCATATGCCAAAGCAAAACAACCCCAACCTTCCCAGCAACAGGCTGGTTCCCTGTCAGTAGCATCACTGCTATTATTCCATACAGTAGAAACCAACACACGATATGAGATAGCAGAGCCCAATCCTTCCTGTGTTTACATCCAACATGGTTTAATGATTTATATCATATTGCTTAACGTAATGATCAAAATGGCTTTATAGCTCTTGGTCTTCTGTGTTTATTCTTCAAAACACAGCTAAAGTTTCCATTGATGAAACTTGAATTTACTTGGGTCTACAGACAAACAGATTTCGAACTCTTCACTGAGCCTGTATTTGATAATATAGTGTCACTCACATTTATAGCAAACATAAATGACTCACTCTGTCAATTAGCCAGTAATTTAAGGCCATAAATGTTTGTGGATACCATCCAGATTCAAGGTGATTTATGAAACACTTACTTACATTCAAACATCACAATGATTGTCTACCCAAGAAGTGTCAAGGCATCCACTACCTCCAGCTTTAAATCTCCCACTGAATTTCAATATCTGGGGGAAGAATCAAATAAGTGGCTGCCCCAGGCAGAGCACACAAAACCAATATCCACTGAATGTGAAATGACCACATGTGGTCTTGACTACTGGAGGGTTAGCCTAGGAGAGAAGCGGGAAATGTGATGGTTGGCATTAGCACAAGGCTCATAACCTACCACATCTGCATGTTACATTCATCACCATATCCTTGCCTTAAATAACGGTTCTAATACTACCAGAAGGAGAGTGAGAACCATAAACAGATCTGGAGGATTTGGGTTTCAAATTATAAAGCTCTTACAATGCTTCCCTTCTCTTTTGTGATATAAATCTAGATGGAGGCATTTAACAGATTCAGTTGCCTGGCTAACCTCATCATTTTCTCATACTATAGCTATTCTTGACCTCTCATATGAGAGGGCAACCAACACACATTTCTACCGGGCCATTTCCATTCCTCTTAGCCCAGCTTCTTACCCAGAGCAGGGGGCTGGCTGATACAATGTGAAGGGGAAGAAGAGAAATTGCTGCAAGGTTTCAACTGAAACCACAATTCCCAAGTGAGTCTGAAATGCATGCTGGAAAGAACAATGCTCAGTTACGACAGTTTCCTTTCAAAAAAGGCTTTACCTACGCTTTCTTCACGGTGAGAGCAAATTCATTATTATTTCCAACTTAGGACACAATCAAAGGAAGTACATGCAGATTTATCTCACAATAAAGGAATTACAGCTCACATGTCACACTGCAGGTCAATCCTTTTGAGAAATCATCATTTACCGGGCACTCTGCTAAGATCTTCACTTGGCCTGACTTGGTTGATACTCATCATGACCTGAGGAAGCACACTTACTATGCTACCTATTTATCTGATGGGCAAGCTAAAGTAAAAGTTTTGTTCAAGATCAAAAAACAAGTGGCTAAGTATCTTGTGTGTTTGTTGAAAATCTACACTCGTTTCTATACTATAGTTAAATTATTGTTCTGTTCTACACAAATATTGAGCAAAGAGTTCCTTAGTCTGAGGAGAAACAGACAGGTATGGTGCTGAGCACTCGTGAGGCTGAGGCCAGAGGATTGCCATGAGTTTGAGGATGGCCTGGGCAACATAGTGAGTCCTGCCTTGAAAATCCACAAAGAAAAAGGCACAGCCATCCGCGTATGTGGTATATTCACGTGGCACTAACGTCAAACAGGACCCGGAGGGTCTGCCTTCGTGCCAAGAACAAAGGAAGCACTAATCTTGGTTAAGCAGGCTGCAAAGGAGTCCTTAGTTGAAATTTGTTCCCTGACAAGTTAGTTTGACCAATCAAGGACTATGCAGGGTGGGACTGAATGTTCTGGCAGCATGTGTATAGTAGAGGATTGAAAATTTGATCATCAATAGGAGGAAAGGACCTCGGCCTTGTGAAGGTTTTGTGCCCCAGTGTAGGGGAATGCCAGGGCCAATAAGTGGGAGAGGGTGGGGTGGCAGGCATGGGGAGGGGGGAGGCAAAAGGGGTTTGTTCTTGTTGTTTTTGTTTGTTTGTTTGTTTTTTGGAGGGGAACCTGGGAAAGGAAAAATTTACATGTAAATAAAGAAAATATCTAATAAAAAAAAAGAAAATATGATTAGGGACATGAATTCTACTAGAATTCTATTAAACAAAGACAAAACTCACCTAAGATTTAAGAATGTGATTTTATTTAGTCAAAGCTGCTAAGGTTTAAGCAGTCTTAAGGTTTAAGTGATGATATCATTCAGTTTCTCACTGATCCGTCACTAATGTACAGTTACTAATCATAATACCTTAGCACACAACACAAGCAGTACAAGTGCCCTCCCCTGGTCTATGTCACAGATAGTGTGTCTCATGTCACCGTGTGAATGGCCTTCCCTGTGAAGTTCCTCTTTATCTTCACTGAAGCACGTGAGAAAATATCATGCTACCTTATGATTTATCTATTGAAAAAAATCAATTAAACTAATATGCAAAAATCAGACATTTTTACATATTAAAACCTCAACTTTAATACTGTTATTAAAAAACAACCACTATCTGTAAGTTTCATCAGTATTTGGATAAAAAAACATCTTCTAAAGAATTCTGTTTCAGAAAGAGATCCTTTCTGCTCTGTCACTATTTAATTTCACTGGTCTAGACAGAATCCTGATTATGCAAGTATTATACTATATCATATCCTGTTCCAGAAAGAACATCAATACATACTAAGCCAGCAACATATCCTTCAGCTTAAGCATGCCTTAGAGGGAAGATAAAAATAGGTTCAAAATGGATACTATGAAGCAATAAGTCATTTGCAATTTATTAAAAACCAGACAGAAAATCTCCATGTCCCATAAAAGACAGTCTATTCATTTATGACATACATGGTGCTGTTTTACAAAATGAGCTTCCTTTCAGCTTTACTGCTACAGTGACTACTTACTCGGCAAATAGTTGTAGAAAAAAAATGGCCTTCAGAAATGGAATTCCGAGCCTCTGAACTATAATTCCCCACTCTCACATTTAGAGATTACCATAACATGTGTTTTCTGAGCCAGGATAGAAACCAAACAAGCAAAAGCCAGTTCGTTCTAGCATATTTGACAGTCTTGAGACAGTCTCATATAAAGGTTATTGGCCATACACAAATGGATTTCTGCCATGCTGTCTCAGGCAAGCTCATACTGCAATTCTCTAGGAAGTGCGAGAGAAGAACAAGTAGTCGTTTGTAAACTTGCAAGAATCGTATTAGGGATGCGCATGCCTCATTAAGAAATTTCCATTCCTTTCTGCCTCAGAAAGTTTGTGGGTCTGACTTATTACAACAAAGAGCAACTAGAACTAGGTTTATAATTAGCAAAATGTACATCTTCAGCTTCTACCAATGACATGGCAGTCCTTGATTAGACTAAACAACTCTTGGATTATTTGTTTTTTTTTGTTGTTGTTGTTTTTTTTCAAGACAGGGTTTCTCTGTGTAACTGCCCTGGCTGTTCTAAAACTTGCTTTGTAGATCTGCCTGCCTCTGCCTCCTGAGTGTTAGGATTAATAGCATCCACCACCATGCCTGGCAAGCGAAACAGCCTTCTTAAGGCAAAACAAAACTAAAACTTTCACGTAGCTGGAAGCTTTAATTCCCTCCCAACATGTCCTCTTTCCCTAAAAGTCTTGAAAAGTACATTTTCAGTAGGAATGCATACAGAATTTCCCAGCAACGGTTGAATTGATGGTACTTCATGACCAGTTGTCAAGAGTCACCTCATTAGTGCATGGTAGCTCTGAATTCTCGATCTTCTAGATCACTTCATTTACTCCTGTCTCCATGTACATTTTGTATCTTTATTACACTAAATGGGATAAATAAAATGTAGTGTGATGTACAATACTTAAAAGGTAAATATAATTCATAAAGGATAATAATAAGAACATCTGATAAGAACATGATATTTTCTAATGCTTTCTTCTTAAAAGATTAAACAAAAGAATGTCAGGAACACTGGAAAATAACAGTTGATATATTATAAGTAGAGAGAAAAAGTCATTATTTGAGTTTATTATGTGCTGCTGTGTTCTCCTCGAGCAAGAACTTCACTACTGGGGAAATTTAGAATCACCTGAATTCTATATGTGAGCCATTATAAATTATGACTATAAATTCTACTGACTAATTCTATCATTGGAAATAAAGAACAAATCATGCTTATTTATTATTTATAACCTACCTTCTAATAAGGATATGGAAAAAAAAAAGAGAATGAAAGAGGAATATAAATAGGCATCCATGGCAGGGCGCCTGAAGAAAAGTAATGAAGGAAACTATATACTTTGTGCCAGATTCTATAATTTAAGCTTTACAAATATCTCATTCAATTCCCACAACTGCCCTACAGAGTAGGAAGCACTACTTCCCTGTTTGATACATGAGAGAGCTGGGGCCTGAGATTTGGAGCAAGCTGCCCAGTGGTTCATGGGTAGTCAAGGAGGAAGCCATCTTAATATCCAGCATCTGACTGCAGAGTCTTGGCTCATATCCACAGTGGTACTCTGTCTTTAAAAACAGAGTAACTGCGGGGCGGTGATGACGCATGCCTTTAATCCCAGCACTTGGGAGGCAGAGGCAGGCAGATTTCTGAGTTTGAGGCCAGCCTGGTCTACACAGGACAGTCAGGGCTACACAGAGAAACCTTGTCTCGGAAAACCAAAAAAACAAAAACAAAAACAAAACAAAAAACAAAACCAAAAACAGAGTAATTCAAGAATTGACAGAGAAGAGCAAGGAAAAAACATTTATTCCTGTGTTACAAGGAATAAATGTTTTAAAGACTATCAGTAAAACTTAAAAAATACTTGAAAATAAATTAAGTTTAAAAAATTAAGCCAGAAAATAACTCATGTTATATTCAGGCAAGCTACTAAATCCAAGGTCCTAAGTGAGACCTCTACAAATGGAAAGGGTATACTCGACAGTATACGTCAGTAGAGATGTCCTTACTCTGCTGACACAATACACCCTGAGAAACACATTAAGGGACTGAAGTGACTGTGACACCTCCTCCTTTCTCTGCGGGGTGCTCCTGTCTTCCACTGTTTTCTTCAACCACTCTGAATCATGATCCATTTGGTTACAAAGGTTGTAAGTCCAGGAGGTCACCAGGCCAGATCTGAGAAGGTCCCTTGAGAAATAGCACTAAGTGGCTCTCCCAGTATACTATTCCTATATAGAATGCTCCATTCAAAGAACAAGGAAATTGAACATTCAAATGACCAATGCCAGAGATTTTGATATTTTTATATGACATATATTCTTATATTTCAAAGAGATTTATACTTTATAAGGCAATTTACTATTTCCAATATGAATTCCTATTATCAATCTAAGTCACTTCTCACATAATAATCAAATTGCTCGGAGGATTTAATGCATGTCAAAGTCACACAACTTGAATTTTATCCAAAATACAGGGAGTGATTAATATCTTGGTTTGAATCAAATGGTGCAAAAGATCATGAGTTAATTAACCTATAAAAAATTACAAAAAACACTTTTTAAAAAGTCTGACTATTTCTACCACTTGAAACTTATTTATAGCCTGAACGTTAGCAATAATAAAGTGGAAAGTGGAGTAAACATTTAAAGGGCCATGTTTTTATGAGCTAATTGGGAAAATAAGGGAAAACAATGGCCTCATCCAAACCAACACTAGCAAAACTAAACCAAACTTCAATATAGCACCTTTGAAAATTCTTAATGTCTTAAGTCTAGCTATGTTGTGCTGGATAACAGTTAATACTTATCCTCTAGGACAGAGGTGTGAGGCAACAGAAACTGAGGATGAAGTGGTGGAAACACTGGGAAGGGCAACGGCAGAGCCCAAAAGTGTGGGCATTAGTGCCAAAGGTCAACAGTGCAGGCATCAACGACAGAGCTCAACGGAATGGGCATTAAGGTCTCTATCTAGAATGGAATGAAATGCAAGTGTTAGGAAGTCTCAATGGTCCGGCTATTTCCTGAGTGAGGTAACTCAATCACAAAAGAACACACATGGTAAGCACTCACTGATAAGTGGATATTAACCCAGAAGCTCAGAATACCCAAGATACAACCCACAAACGACATGAAACTCACGAAGAAGGAAGACCAAAGTATGGATACTTCGATACTTCTTAGAAGGGGGAACAAAATAGCCATGGAAGGAGTTACAGAGACAAAGTGTAGAGCAGAGACTGAAGGGATGACAATCCAGAGACTGCTCCACCTGGGGATCCATCCCATATAAAATTACTAAACCAAGACACTATTGTGGATGCCGATAAGTGCTTGTGGACAGGAGCCTGATATAGCTGTCTCCTGAGAGGCTCT
>JADRCD010231895.1:0-23712 GCA_019843815.1 Montemys delectorum | reverse complement strand
AACATATATATATATATATATGTGTGTGTGTGTGTGTGTGTGTGTGTTGTAAAAATAGCCATAAATATATATGGCTATATATGGAAATTCCAACTCTTTGGAATTTCTTTTTAATTCGTCTATTTTTAAAATGAATGTAACTGAGTGGAATATTTATGTTTATTTCAATAAATTTATAAGTTAAAGCCCCTGCATTTTGGAAACATTCTCAGTCCTGACTCTAATCCATTCCTATAGAATCTCCAAATGTCATTTTATTTTTCTTTGGAGTGTATTCTGAACAATATATTAGCTTCCTTTTCTTTTCTTTTCTTTTCTTTTCTTTTCTTTTCTTTTCTTTTCTTCTCTTCTCTTCTCTTCTCTTCTCTTCTCTTCTCTTCTCTTCTCTTCTCTTTTCTTTTCTTTTCTTTTTGTAGTTACTTCTTTTTCTCCTAATTAATTCATTATGGCACCCTCTCTTCGCATTCCCTAAAGAGAAGATGAATACTTCTGCCCATTCCTTTTGGTAGCTTTGCTGCATAACTTCAGGGATAAAATACGTCTTCAAATGAGTCATGTTAAATTTTTTTTCTGCATTAGCAAAGGAGCAAACAAAGAAGTTGAAAAAGTCCTTGAATTCAAGTCATAGAAAATAAAAACATCTTAGAATGAATGTACATTTTTCAGTTATTCAGAGAAGTCACAGGTGCTGTGGTTTTTAGAAACACAGAAGCATAGATGCTTGTGTAGCTTAATATACATGAGCTTATATCCCTCCCCAATCTGAGACTATTATCCTAAAGGATCCATAAGCTTTTCAAACATATTTTGTATAATATAATTTTAGACCATTTTATTCTGATTCTTTAAATAATTACATTTCAACTCATCTCTTAAATGAGTGCTGTACTAGGTTTAAGACCTACTGATTTAATATTGGCTTGAGATATTTAATTATAAATTGAAAACAAATTCTGCATTTGAAAATTGTATGGGTTTTTTAAAGATAAAGACCTCAAATCAATTTACTGATTATTAATTTTTTGATAAGCCTAATACACACACACACACACACACACACACACACACGTATGCACAGCCATTACATGTGCGCGCGCACACACATACACATATTTATATGCACACATAGACATATACATACACACAGTTATTATCATGTGTAAAATTCTGTCCATATTAAGGTTAATAAACAAAAAACAAATCTCTGAGAATCCTATAAATGAGGCTTGTTTTTCTCTCTGTTCTTGCTATCATGCAGTATTCGAAAGTATTCTCTATATTTTCCTTTTCCACTATCCTCAGTATTTTGTAACATGCTCATGAAAAAATAGTTTCAGACCAGGCTGGCTTGTTTTGCTTCAAAACACCTATGACACAAAACAAGACATAATTGACTGAGATGCAAGGGACTCCTGGAGGGATGCTGCACTCATGGGCTGCAAATCCTCTTTTCTTTTTTGCTCCCACTCTGTTGTAAGAAGTGGACAGAAAGCTTTCTTATTACTTGTGTTTAGACTCATAAAGGATGAAGACAGAAAAACAACAGATATAAAATTACTAAAAATGACAGATTATGGTGGTGTTCTGTCACTTCAAATAACCTCACACTCCTATAATGACAATGTGGACAAACTATTAAAAAAGTGATTATATTTTTGTGGAACTGTTGAAATGCTTTTAAGTTAGAGGTGGATGTACAACCTATATTGTCAAAATTATGAAGTTCATTTTTCCTTCTTACTTCAGGTTTTATTTTAATATACGTATAATATTAAATGTTAGATTTCTGAAATTTAACAATATGATTAGAAATTATCATTTTGCATTAGTGATTATAATTGTGCATTACAATAAAAATCTGGAATGGAACACTATTTTTCAAATTTATCCTAGCTTCTGCTACAGAGATATTTTAAGCAAAGATTAGAGATAATTTATGAAGTATAGCCATGGTTTACTTAGTTATTTTAATGATTATTACTTTTAAATTAATGAATGTTCACCAAGCTGTTCATAGTAAATTTTATACTTAATATTCCTCATGAGATTAAATGAGAGAGATATATAACATCATTAAAGCAGAATATAAGGAAAATACTATGGCTAAAAATAACTAGTTAGTACCAGAAGATACATATAAAATCAGATTTGATGAGGTAACTCTTCTGTTGAAAGGTATTATTTAATAACAAATAAGATTCACTTATAAAACAGAAAATATACTAAGTGACATTAAATATTTTAAATAAAACACAGAAAATCATAAAATATTAAATCATAAAATGGGTAGCAAGACAAAATTTGCTTTTGCTCCTCAAATTAAAGTGGTAATGTCATTGATCATACATAATTTATATATCAAGATAGGGATTTAGTTCTGATAAAGGGGATAAAATGAGGGGTAACCATTAACACCATAAGAAAAAATTTGTTTCTTAGAGAAGGGAGAACATACAGAAAAATGTAAACATTTCAGAAACGTTTTTATCATATGTAAGTTTCTAATGATGATACTTAAATTCTATCATAACTCGTTAACTACAATCTATAAGCTAAGACACAAATATATCTTTAATGATCACGGCATACATACATTTTCAGAAACTACTACTATAATTCATTATGTACTACATAATTATTGTAGGATTTGTTTCATTTGATCCATGTGATACTGTAATGTATAGAAAGAAAAACATTGTCTGACATCTACAACTT
Source organism: Montemys delectorum (assembly GCA_019843815.1). Classification (NCBI taxonomy): domain Eukaryota; kingdom Metazoa; phylum Chordata; class Mammalia; order Rodentia; family Muridae; genus Montemys; species Montemys delectorum. The sequence goes on along the minus strand of JADRCD010231895.1, from coordinate 20,997 downwards.
TAATCATTAGTTAATATTAATAATTTTTATGTTTTAAAAACAAAAAAAATTGACCATAGATTTCATTTCATTCTACTAATGTGTGTATGTAAAATTATTTGTAAAGTGCTTTGACAGGATTTTAAAGCCTCTGAAATAAATTTTGAGTTATTGACTGATTTTCATGTGTCAATCCTTAGAATTAACCAAAACCAGTAATGTGAAGGATTGTGATGAAAGTATCCTGTTTCTCATTCACAGCCTTAATAATTAACAACCTAACATTGAACTTTATATAATAAATATGTAGCTTGTTCTGTAGGTGGTTGAATGGCATGATATTTACGATCACAAGGCTAAATGGAAACCTTACTCTTGTGCAACTCCCTGAGTGTTCTAGCAAATCCTTGCTTCTTAGCTTGTTCGTAAGTCCAGTACACTAGCAACAGCAGCCCAGGCCAACAGTTCACTAATAAAACTGTCATCAGTAAGTCAGTGTTACTGCTTTTTTACTGTTTGACATAAAAATAAAACAATATTAATGTGAGTGATCAAACACCAAATGCCATTTCCTCAGAGTCAGAATCATGTTTTATAGAGAGTCTCCAAAGGTACAGTCTTTTCTGAACAAGAGAAACAGCAACATTTTATCAGTGTCGTGGCTATATTTTTGATAGTGAATGATATAAGATTGGACAAGGGAAACAAGATAAGGCCTATAAATTCCACGACAGCACAGAAACATGACTTGTACTTTATCACAGTGTAGTCTGTACACAATTGCTTGACACTCATCTGTACCACAACCATAGTGAGTGCAACCTGGGATGAACCCTCAGTGACCAAAGCATTATCTTTAATGTGTCACTTGTTATTAAGCGTATGTAAGTCATTTGAATTTGTTTTTAAAAGGAGGAAGTATTTATATAGGTATTTATTTATAATTATTTATAATTATTAGTTTAATTATGACACTTTATTTTAGTCACTTTGATCATATTACCTCTCTCTAATATATTTCATTCTCCCACTTATATACTGCTTTTAATAATAAGATAGATAATTAATGATAAAGGAAGGAAAATTACCAGTTCCCAAATTTTAAAAGAGAAAATAACTTACAAACTTTTAAGTATAATTATTTTTTAACTATTAACTTTCAGGATATTTCACATGTTTAAGACATAATAAATACAAAACAAGAAAAATAGAAAATTTTAGATAATTTGTTATATATGTATTGTACCTTGTTAATAATCTATGTATTTATCATACATCTATGTGTGAACATCACTCCTAATCATCCATGTTTATAATTATTTACCAAGCAACACAAAAATATAGTTTCATGAAGCACACTGACAATTGGGGAAATTATAACATAAAAAATTAAAGGACTTTACAAAGAAATCCAACTGCAGTAGGTTACACCATTTGGAAGACATGAAGTCAATTATTTTATTATATAATTGTGTTTACAAACTATGATCTATAATAAGTTAAAATGTCTAAGAAAAGAGTTGCACAATTGTAAACTCACTAGAGAGCAGGAGATGCACATATTGGTATATAAGTACATTAAATGATATTTAATCCTCTTGGAAAATTGTAATTTATGGTTTTAAATATGTGATCTATTAAGCATGATATAAGCAGCTTGTTTGATTTAATTTGCATCACATGTATATATCTATGTATGAACGAATATGTGTATATACATGCAGTAGCATGGACATCAGTGTACTAAGGTATGTCTTATGATAATGAATGTGTACATGGAATAAGAAAATCTTCATATCTTCATTGAAAAATATATTTCATGAGCTGTCCTGAGCCTGGGTAAATACTATTGATGCTTGTGTAGTTCCACATTGTGGACCCACAGTAGTGGCCAGGTTTGACCATGTTAATTATCCAATTGTATAAGTTACACACTCTCACCAGCCAGAGCAACAGCTGAGAAAGTGGTGGTTACTGGATCTGACTGCAGGTAAAGCCTACAGTCAGGTGTGAAGACATATATGAAGAGTCTCACCAATCACAGAGCAAGCTACAAACCTGGTGAGAGGCTTTTGTTTTTATAGCACAGTGACCAATGCTCAGCAGAAGACTTTGAATATAGCCTACACTGAGGACCTGAGGAAGGGACATCTTAAATTTATTAGGACTTAGTCCTGCTTTGAAGCCTGTACTTGCCAGCTGTTATGGAAAATGAGACTCGAATGTTATACATAAGCATCACATGAAAGATAGAAAAGCTCAATGCACTTTCTTCCAATGTTCAAGTCATAGCTCAGAAACAGCAACCAAGATGACATAACTCCTCCAACTAATCACTTGTCACATAATAATGGCATCTAGCGAAAATAATTTTAAGAACTTCCAGATGAAATAAATTGTAAAGAACTTTTAAAGTATATTCAAACAACTCAAAGACAGTAATAGACCATAAGAGAACAAGCAAAGGCATGAGTAAAGTGAGCAAGTCAAACTTTTTTTATAAAGAAAGATAAAATTGCCGAAGACAATCCAATCTGAAAAGAGATTTGAAATAAAATAACCAAACAAGCTAAATAAAACATTAGAGGAAACTCTCGTCTATAGAGTAGGTTATGTGAGAAACAGAGTGAGGAAAGAGAGACAAGAGAGAGGAATTGGATTACTCAGTGAAGGTCATTGACATATTTTAAAAATAAGTATGAACACATTGTGGGAGAACTCAGGGACACCATGAAAGCAACAAACCTTTGAGTTCTGGACAGAAGAACATAAGAGTAAAGGCACACAGGATATTTTCAATAAAATCACAGAACAAAACTTCTCTGACCTAGAGAAAGAGATGATCATCTAGGTTCAAGAGCCCCACAGAATTCCAAATAGAAAGAAGAACAAGAAAAGAGAAACCCAAAACATGCTATATTCAATACTTTAAAACTACAGAATACAGAACAAGTATTAAAAGCTACAAGAAAATAATATCAAGTCACTATAATGCACACCTACCAGAATTAAACCTGATTATTCAACAGAAAGTTTTTAGAGCCAGAACATTGAAAGACACAGTCCAAATTCTGAAAAACATCAAGTTTCAGACCACAGTATTATAAAAGGAAAACTATCTACTAAAATTGTAGAAGAAATAAAACCTCCACAGAACAAAAAGAGATGAAATGAATTTATGACTACTAATTCAACTCTGTATCAGACATTGAAAAGAATATTTTGTTCTGAAGAGCAGAATAAATATACACAATAAATCACAGGAAATAAACAAATAATTTTAGATATCTAACAAAAAAGCCTAATTTAAAAATGTAAGAATAAGAAATAGGAGAATTTAACACACATTTTTATTCAACAATGGCTGGAATAATAAGGTATATAATAATGGGTGTAGAGTGACATGAATGTTATGGGGCAGCTAAGTACATTCTTATAGATTTAATGCCCACTCAAAAGGAGGAAAGCATTCCTGGTACTGTAAATTTTGATAAGAATCCACGGGTATGCATCTCATAGATTCCAAGGATGAATCAACTACTATTATTTTGTTAAATGTGTTTAACATTCATATAGAGAAAATGCTCCAGAAACCAGTAACACTTTGAGAGCTTTCCTTAAATTTCTGAAACTGAAATTGGTAATATAAGACCCTGGTGAATTAGAATAGAATAAAATAAAAGTAAGTTGGAGGAAACAAAGAGACATGATGCATTTGGGCTTTGAAGAACTGTACTAAATGTTAGAGATGTATGTTAAAATAGTCTGGAACTTTATGTACAAATTTGTTCTGGAAATTTGTTCAAAATTCTTCTGGAAACTTTAACCCATAAAGGAATGGAATATAGAGTTGTAGCTTTGTGTATAAATATTCATCAGTTACATATTAAGTTGTAACTGACAGAAACAGTTTGTTCTATGAAAATTTAAAGCGAAAAGCATTTGGCACCCTCAAATGAAGTTCAAGACCTATATGGGCTGCATAAATTACTATCTCATAAGATAAATGTTAATAAATATATTAATTAATATTAAAGAAAAGTCTATATAGGTTGGTTTATTATAGTTTATATTTTCATTGACATCTACTATATTCTCCTAGACCTGGTGGAAAATGGAATAATTTAAAGCTTTACTTCTATATGTAGACAAGGCATAGTAAAACAATATCCAAATCATGGCTAATATAATTTCCAAATGACAGACCTTCTTTCTTCACCTATATGTTTTATAGCTTTCATGAAACCTGCATACTCCTTGACTGAACTGATTCTCTATGTTTACTCCTAAAGAGCAGATCCACTTCTCTAGGCTGTGTTTAAAGTTCATTTTTACTCCTAAACAGTACAAGAAAGAAACACATGTTTCAACTGTAGAGCACTTCTCTCAGAATTTACATGAGTTTAATACTCTAGAAGCATGGTCCATTTGCACCTCTGTGGCTCCTCAGTGAGCCTATACAATATACCAAGTATTTTTCATAAAAGTAGCAATAATATTAATATTAAGGAAACATCCCATCTATTTTCAAAATTAAAAAAAAAATAAAAACTAAAAACCCAAAGGACTACCACAGAAGCCTAAGTATTCTATATGCTAGAGTTCCAAAGATCAAACTATTGAATCTTTCAACAAGAGTAACTCATTTTCATTGTTGGTATATGGTCTTGTCTGATTTATCTAAGAAATTTGCAGAGAGATATCAGTAGATACAAAAAATCAAAATAACCTTAAACATCCTCTGTTTGCTAGGAGGGGTGCTTAGGTTTTACACTTTCTCCTTTAACATTGATGAATTACAACAATAAGAACTTTATTATATTGTATTTTCATCTAATCACAGGGTAATGGCACATTTACTCATTTCAGACAGAGGAGGGCTTTTGAATAATCCAAAGTTTTAGTAGCCTTAGGTACCAATTAATACCAACTGTTTTAGGCATAAAAGAAGATACTGAAACCATTTCTTCTCAAAATGACTACAACATAAATTCAAATAGCAAGGAGGGAAAATATTTTACCATTAGCTATATTTTAAGTAATATTATTTCGGGAATTGTTTAATGTCATCTAAGAATTTCTAGCAATTAATATGGTATATTAATAACTGTCTAGTCAAAGAAAGATGTACATTAATTTTAAATTAATAATTTTTAGTCCTTCATCAAACCAATTACTATCGCTAGAGATTCATCTACTGTAAAGAAAGGGGCAGAAGGGATTCTCAGATATATTTTAAACTTTTTTGAAACATTGATATTTGCCCATCAGTAAAAGGTCATAATATTGAAAACTAGAATTTGCATAAAATGATTATCAAATCAATTCATGATCATAAGCTAGTATTACCATTAAACAAATTATCATTATATTAATAAGTAACACTGAGGCTCTGAGACAATTGGAGAAAGAATACTGAATAACAATGAGATTCATTAAGCTGAAAGAAAGGCTCAGATAATATCAAAGACAAACTACAGAAAAACAACATGTTAAACCTAAACTCTGATTACATCACTCATAATATCTTAGGGAAAATCAAAATATTATCTCAAAGACAATGAAGCAGTCTAGGTGTTCTAACACCCATGGTTGCAGGGTCTGTAATTTAATAGTGTTAATCAAATTTAGCTGTAAGGAAAACATAACCTTTTTGGTGGTAGTACTGAGCTGACAAAAGGGTGACCATTCCAATGCAAACCTAGCATGCTGCAAAGGGAGGTGAAGCAATCACTGATGGCAGGGTTGAGCTGGGACATGACAGACAAGGAAGAGGACAGAATGACGCATTCCCTTTCTCAATTTTGAATTATTGCTTTGTTAAGTTTAGAAATCATGTACACTTCTCAGGGGAGATGACTCAGTAGCAGCACTTGTAGGCAAGTGGGACGACTTCGGCTCTGATCCCTGTATCCACAAAGAAGATGAGTGTGATCTTGTATCCCTGTAACCCCAGCACTTAAGAGTGGTGATGGTTGGTTCCTAAGAACTTGCTGGTCAGCCAGTCTAAACTGTCAACCTTCTGGGTCAGTGAGACAACTAGCAATAGAGGAAACTGTCCATTATCCTCCTCTGTCTTTCACATGTACCTGAATAGCATTCATGTATAAACATTTGTATGGACAGAACCAATGCTCACGCATGTGCGTGTGCACGCACGCAGGAACACACACACACACACACACACACACACACACACACACAAACACAAAATAAATATAGAAAAGTAAAACAATAAAACTTTAGTAGTAAAACAAATTACTTCAGAAGTGAGATATGGATTGCCTATATTAGAGTCAAACAACTTGAAAAGTAACTGTTTATACCAATGTTTACGTCATATGTAGAAAATGAACATGAAAAATAATTCCCAACACAACCCACACTGCTCCATGAGGTTTTTGTCACTAAGGTGAAAGAATATTTGATGGATAGGTGGGAAAGATGACAGACCAGAGGAGCCATACTCTATGGAGAGAGGTGGAACTGAAGATTCTATGGCCATGACAGATTGAGAGAGTGCTGAAGCCAATGGTGGAAAATGTTGTTGCTCAATACTTTCCACAGGGTGGTGTGCAGTAGCCTGGAGTATACTCAGTCACAGACTCAGCCCTGAAACACACCACCCTGCGATGTGATCACCCAGGCTATGACCAACAACTGAGTCTCAAGGTGAGACATGATTTGCTTTGAGGACTGGACCACTTCAAGTGACCACCATAGTCTACAATGCCACCAGAGGCCATATTGGTGTCTGTGTTCCATGCTCTTGCCCCAGGGTATGATGAAATCCAAGGTTTATGAATGTGGATGTACATTCTCTGGACTGCTGACTGAGTCCTTGGGCTTTGCTGCCTCATGAGGGCTTGCTGATGTGAGTGGCCTATGCGACCACATGAGGCCATGTTAATTTCTGTGTTCTGTGGAGCTGCATGGGGCCATAATTTATTCTGTGGTCCTAGTGTGGTCGAGGTCCCTGTTGATGTCTATGGTCCATGTTGTCACTCAAGGCCGTGTGGATGTTCCTGATCCATGTCAATGACAGAATCCATGCTGATGTCTATATGCTGCAATACCACTAGGGGCCAGCTATGTGTGGGTTAAATGGTCCTGATGTAGCTGGGGCGGGATTGATGTCAATGGCCTATAGTACTACCTACTGTCCTACAGATATCCATGGTCTATGCTACCACCTAAGGTTATGTCTATGTCCATGGTCCAAGCTGCTTCTAAAAAAGACCTTGTCTGGGTCCATGGTCCTACTGCATCCAGGGGTCCATGCTGTAACCAGAAACCATATGTAAGCTCATGATTGTGAAGCCTGATGCCCAGCTGATACAGAAAGACATGCGACATTTCTGTGAGAGCCCCCTTATATCCCCCCAAATGTAACAGCTTAAGTAAGAAGCCATCAAGGAGAACTCTTTAAAGGTATGATAAGAATGCTGAAATATAGTTCTGTGCAATTGCTGGCTTCTGGTGAGGGTGCAGGAGGGAAATGACTCTGTTTTATTTAAGGGGCAGGCCACTGAGTTTGGCCATGCTCCAGTGACTAGACAGACAACACAAACTGGACATGTTTTGTTGTTGTTTGTTTTCTTTTTTACTTATGTTTTTTTTATTTTGGAGAGGTTTGGATAAGTCACAAGGTTGCGGTAAGTAGACATGGAAAGACTGTGAACTGAGTGGCATTGGAGTGTATGATGTGAATTTTCAAAAAAAATCAATAAAAATATATTGAAAAACATCCACATGTCATTATATATGAACATTAATAAAGTATGCAAAGGATAAATTAAATGATACTGGGCCTATGATAAAGCAGAAGATAATTTGAACCACAAGAGCTGAAAACACTCAAACAATTACACAGAATCCTTTCTACAGTTTACTTGGTAATGTAAGCCATAATTACACAATTATGGACAATGAAATTTGCCAGAAACCTCACATAATTACTTTTACTATCCTAAGGAATAAATGTGACATATAATTTATAATTAACCCAGAATAAAAACAAGCAAACAGATGAAAAATAAAAACATAAAAATCATTAAAAGGAAGAAAATGGAAGCTTTGTTTTAAAAATGTTCCATAAATTTTTTTTATGAAATTTGTATTTAGATGTCATGGATATTTAAAATTATTTAGAAGAAACATATTTGCTATCATTTCAGAAAAGAGTATTTTGAAATAGTCTTATTATGACCCATGATAAAATTGATTTTAATTACTTACATATTAAAATATATAAAGTTTACACATACTCACATACACACATACAACACACACACACATATCTTCAAATTGTGTTTAAAAATCAATTGAAATAATTTGAAAGTAAGGAAAGTGGAAAATAAAATTTAAAATATGAGAGAAAAGAAAGTCTGAGTGCTTATTTATCTGGCATTGTTAGGGAATGTCTTTACAAAAAATGTTTAAGTACAGATCGATCAGAAACAAGGAACCAACTATGAACCTAAGCAGATTAGTTTATCTTTCATTTTCTTTTGATTAAGAATGAGACTGTGTGTGGACACTGGCTATAGTCCACACTGATTATTCTCAAACATCTTTTCAAAAAACACATTTGAGGCATTACTTCACAGGAAAGACCTCATGTTTGGTTCTTATTTGAAAGACCCTAGTTATGAGGTCATAAGTCATAAAGGGGTGGAGAAATGTTTAACTGTGGTTTCCTTAAATGGGTGGTGTTGCCCAGTGTATCTGGCTTTACACTCAAGTTTATGCTCAGAGATAAGTTTTCACCACAGAAGCTTATCACTATGGTCTGGGAAAGTTAATGCTTAAAAACCTAAAGTATTCAAATTGAGTGATGGTTGAGTTCTGTACTCTAAATGGGATCCTGCAACTTCCTCTTCATTAAATAGGGGAGTGAAAAGAATGCAAGGGTAATGGGATTGATGATGTCCAGCGAAACAGGGTCTACTAGTACGGACATGGCCCATGCATTAAAAACACTGCTGCAGTTGTGGGTTTCTGCAGAAGACCTTCTGATGACTGAGTCCTTCAACATTCTATCATAGATTATTAGGGATCCTTTAGTTCCTATCCTGAGGACCTACCCAGAGTTAATTGCTTTGGAAAAAAATGGGCATCATTTTCTTTAGTCCTATAGGCACTGACAAGTTGCAGTGGCTTCAATAAATAACTTCTCATCCACACACTATCAAGGAACTCTAATTCAACTCTGTGTCACATTCAAAACTTAGACACAAGTAGCATTAGGGGAGAAAATGAGATTTTATCAGTAGAATTGAGAGAGTAAAAGAAACAAATTGGGTGTTTGAGAACTACTAAATTCCATTATTCTTTAATGAAACTCCAATGTGTGTGTGTGTGTGTGTGTGTGTGTGTGTGTGTGTGTAAAGGATACAAATTTACATTGTGAGGAAAGTGCAGTGTTCCAAATCTAAATACACATACCCATTATCAAGAAGTGACAGTGATTACCTCACAACTGGGAAACTGGCAAGTGCTCCCATATTGTAAGTTAATACAATTGTATTTGAATTAGAACATAGAGAAGAGGTAGAAGTGGATATTCATGGAGTTTATCCTGATGTATGTTTTACATCAGGGTATACAAGAACTACTTTTATTAGTAAGTCAAAATTATGTTTTGAAAGTATATGATTTAACTAAAAATCTCAGGTTTTAGATTTGATTTACTAGATGTGTTAATTGATATGAATATAAATCACTGTTAATGACTTTTCTGAGATAAGGCCCTGAAGAAAATGCATTTCTCACTGAGATATATCATCCTTAATATTCTTAATGCCTAATTCACATTATTTAAAATTCTATGTAACAGAAACTCTAAACTATGATTACACATCACCTGAAAATTTCATTACAAAATTTACAACAAAGAAGAATAGAAACAAATAATGATAATAAAATCTTTGTAGTTTCATTTTTAAGCAAGTAAGTTATATTTGGTAAAATGATAGAAACACTTTTGAAAATACAGGATGAATTTTGACTCAAAAAATATTTTATATAAGGAATAATATATATTACTTTTGATAAATCAATAAAAAGAACTTAAAGTTCAAATTTTATCATTTCACGTTTAACAAAACCAATTTCTGCATTTTATCTAGAATAGATCCTCAATATAATGTAACTCTTATTCCCACATAGCCTTTAGAATTTCCTAGCATTGCCTATGAAAACACAGTGCAAAGGCATTCTTCATGGATCTAGAATAAAGCATTTGCCAATGTTGTAATATATCCTTTCTCCATATTCATAATGTTATATTAAAAACGTTTCCATAAGATTTTAGAATATAGGTCAGAGTTTTGACTGTGGGATGACAACCCCATCTTTCACTTGATGCCCTGTCTTTTTTGCTGGGGGTGAGCTCTACAAGTTCACTCTCCCCACTGGAGGGCTTTTGATCTAAGGTCCCTCTCTTTGAGTCCTGAGAGTTTTTTACCTTCCAGATCTCTCATACATTCTCGAGGGTCTCCCAACTTCCTATCTCCCAAGGTTGCCTGTTTCCATTCTTTCTCCTGGCCCTCAAGGTTGCCAACCCACAGTCAAATCTCTGACCCATAATTGTTCTTGGTTGAAAGAACTTCAGGGATGGAAATGGAGAGGAGACTGAGGAAAAGAAGGTCCAGTGACAGGCCAAAAGTAGGATCCAGCTCAAGGGGAGGCCCCCAAGACCTGACACTATTACTGAGGCTATGGAACACTCACAAAAGGGACCTATTATGACTGCCCTCCAAAATACCCAGCAAGTAGCTGAAAGAGTCAGATGCAGACATTTGAACCCAGCCAATGGACAGAAGCTGATGAACCCTGTGGTGGAATTAGGGGAAAGCTGAAAGAAGCTGAGGAGGAGGGCCTCCTTGTAGGAGGCCCAGCAGTTTCAATTAACCTGGACCCCTAAGAACCTTCAGATACTGGGCCACCAAGCAGACAGCAGACACCAGCTGATATGAGATCCCCAACACATGTACAGCAGAGGACTGCCGGGTCTGAGTTTAGTCAGGAAAATGTAACTAATCCTCAAGAGACTGGAGGCCCCAGGGAGTTTAGAGATCTGATGGGGTTTGGGAGATATCTTCATGGAGGCAGGGGGACAGGGCAGAGGTATGGGTTGTAGAACAGTCGGAGGGTGGACCAGGAGGGGAATAAAACCTGGAGTTTAAAATAAAAAATGTATAAATATTCAGATGATCTCAGTTATCATGGATAAATAAAGAACAAGTCCCATCTTCAAAAAAATGATTTTAGAATATAGTATATTATTTTTTGTAGAAAGTTATTCAAGGGAAAATATTAAGGCAAACCTAATAAGTATTGAACATATGGATATAGATGTGTTAATAAATATATATTTAAAACATAAATGATAAGATTTTCACTTGAGTCATTACCTTTATGTGAACTCCACATGGCTGAACTTAGCAACCTATTTTTGTATGTCAGATCATTTTAATACCAAAAATATCCTATTTTCCTACACTGGATTATTTTAACCACTAATACTTTAAAACCTAAATACCAGCACTTCTCAGGAATAATTTCCATGAGTAGAGGATAATTTCAGGGATATTTTAAGTAAATGACAAACAACCCACGTGCTGCTTCAGTAGTTCTTTAACCTTGCAAGAAGACCTTTGAATGCATTTGTGCAGAGAGGTCTGTTTGCACTGAAGTGAATGCACATGATCATATGTGCACTAGAGTTTAGGCTAAGCTTAATGAATGACAGGTAAGAATAAAAAGGGAAATGTAAATATGTAGGAATGGTGTAGTTTTGTCTTATTTTTGGTTCAGTTTAACTTTTCTTTCTTTTGTGTTTTTTTGTTGTTGTTTGTTTATTTTTTGTTTAGTTTTCCTAGACAGGGGTTTCTCTGTATAGTCCTGGCTGTCCTGGATTTGCTTTGTAGAATGGCCATGAATTAAAAGAGATCTACTCGCCTCTGGCTCCTCCATAATTCTTGGATTAAAGGCACGGTCCACTATGTGCAGCCAGAGTTACAATTTTAAGCATATACTTTAGTTTTATTTATTAAAGAACAAGGTATCTAAATGTATTTTCAGCATTACTTTTTTTTGGATCTGTACACTAACATCCTGCATATTTTGTAATGGAATTTTGCTCATTTGCAGCAGAAATTTTTTAAAACATTAGCATAAATAACTTTCTTTAATATTTCAAGTGGGCTTAGAATTATTTCAAGATGCCTGTCCTAGTATGTAGAAATCTGCTATCATATTTTACATAAGTTCTCATAGCAATTAACTTTAGTTTGCCCAGCTTACCAATTTATATTTGTGAAATTTTTATATGTAAAGACTTATCTAAAATGTCTTTACAATGTGTCTATGTACATTCAGAGAAAATAATGAGGTGCAATACAAATGTGATTGCCCAATCAATATTTTTCTGGTGCAGAGGAAACATGACAAAAATATCAGTGACTAGAGTGACAATTTATTTTAAATTCATAAAATAGCTCTGAACGTCAGAGCCAGAGGGCTTTCCCTGAGACCAGTGTGAATTATGTGACACAGCAATAGGAAGTACAACAGTTTGCCACAAGTATACTTAGAGTGTGTAAACTACAGGGGAGAGGGAGAGTGAAGTCGAATGGCCATGTGAAAGCTTGATTCGAGTCAGCTACATGGGATGAGGAGATAAGGCAAGAGAAAAGTGGAGTTCAGAGAGACAATAATGAAAGGACCAACTGGAAGAGAAGAGCTTTGCAAATATGAGGTTTATGAAGCCAGGTGTCTAACTTTAACTAAAATCTTTGAGTATAATAATTCTAAAAATCCAAGGGCCTTAAGGAAAGGTGAAACAAATGTTGTATATTTCTTTGGAATATGATACAATATAATTATGAATAGAATTATTGAGCAATATTTCCCCAAGGCATGAAAAGTATGAATGTAAAACTAAAAATCTTTCATTCGTTACTGACATCTTACATAAAAGCTTGGAAATTAATAGAAACTATAAAATTTTTTTACCCCTCCCACTGGAAAAGTATTCTTTTTATCCATTCCATTTTCATGACTGTTTTATGATGCATTGTTTGTTAATTTGAACCTACAACAATTCTCTTAATTCTGTATCATTCAGTTAGAGCTAGGCTTAATGTTAGGTTACTGAAAAATGAACTTCATTTACAAAGGCAGTTATGATTCATGGAAGAAGAAAAAAAGAGAGAGAGAAAGAAAGAAAAAAGGAGGGTCACTTGAGATATTATTTTCTAAAAAAGACAATAAAACTTCCACAATTTTTACCTATAAAATGCAAATATCTCTGTGTAAATTTTGACAACTGAATGTAATATGAGATGTACTATATTGCTGGAGATAAGGCAAAATATAATAATTTATGTTATGATTATGTCTAAACAAGAAAAAATAATCACTGACTTACAACATGAGAAAATTCATTTAACAGATACTTATGACATGAACAGTGTGTGGTAGGAACAATGTACCTCTCTTCACTAAGTTCTGTTTACCATTGAATGCTCACATAATGGGAAATTGATTCTTGCTTTGACTGAAGAACTCAGCAGAGGCTATGATCTAGAATCATTACATACACACACACACACACACACACACACACACACATACACACACATATATATTATATATATAATATATATATATATTAGTCTGAGAAGCCATTTGATGCTAATTTTAATATATATTATTAATTGGAAGTGAGCAGCTAAATCCAATTTCTAATTCTTATTTGTAGAAGGAAATATAGTTCTTCAATAATGATAACAAAATATAAGCGGTTATAAGATTTTTTATAATAAAGATACTTTGACATATACATCTTTTAAAAACAACTTATCACAGAATTACCTAGTTATAAACTAGTAGTGTTAAAAAATGAATCCTAAGGGCTCTCAATAAACAGGGACATCATCAAACCAGTGATGTACCAAGCTCTGACCACTTTGGAAAAATGGTAGGGCTAGACTTGCATTTAGTGGCATGGAAACCAGTTTAAAAAGCCATTACAGAAAGCAGTAATGGTATTTTAGCCTCCAGCAAGGGAAGTCAGGAGAAAGGTCAGATGATAATGTACTTCAAGGAAAGAAAAGGTGAGTTCACTAAATGATACAAAATCAAAGATAAATAGATTGAAACTCATTGATGGAATTCATAAAAAAATAAAAATAAAACACCTTAGCATAAGTGTTAAGTAATAAAGGAGTACAGATTTAAAGGAATTTCAAGGATAATTGAAGTGTCTGCCTAAAGCTAAGGTGAAGAGGTTTACATTATTATTATTATTATTTTTTTGACAAAGGAAGTTTCAAAACAGCCTGGTATAAATTCTGCTGTGTGGTTACTAAAGTTCATTTGTATGATGAACATTCTGATGAAAAGGAGCAAACTTTGAAAGAAAGGGTACAAAACATATGGTTCAAAGAATAAAGGGGCACCAGGAAGTACAATGAAGCTGAGTTCTATTTTCAAGAAGATAAATAGATTAAGGGAGTGATGACCTGAAGCAAGATTCCCAACCTGTTAAACTTATTGTTTATGCTTTTGCAGTTGAACAAGAGACTTCCTTAATGTTTTCATTTGGACTTTTATTCTGAAATAAACTACAATACAGAAATAAAGAGCACAACTGTGAACTGATCTTAAGGCTGGAAGACACAGGCTTTTGATCCAGATCTTGAGGATTAGTGACCATGAAAAGCTTAGGTCTAGGCACGCTGGGTTACACTTTTAATCCCAGGAGACAGAGAAAAGCAGATCCCTGAGTTGAAGGTAAGCTTGATACAGAGCCAGTTCCAAGTAGAGAAAAGCTTAGGTCCAGATGTGATACAAGCCTTCAATACCAGTATTCGGGAGACAGAGCCATGCAGTTCTCTATGTTCAAAGTCAACCTACAAAGCAAATTTCAGGACAGCCAAGCTTAGGTAATGAAGGAGTTAGAAAGTTGGTGATGATGTAATAGAAAGTGGGGGCCATATTCTAGCTCTAAAAAGCAGCAGACCCTGGCTTCACCCACATGGTTTTGGTATTCAAATCAAGAGTAGAAGGATACTATTGGGACAATTGATGATGCTGGTTAGCTGGAGCTAAGAAATTAGCGGTAAGTAAGAAGCAAGCATCATCATCACTTGAGGTGAAATTTTCTGGGCAATGTTTTCTGAGATCATAAAGCAGCTGTGTCCCAGAGATAGTCAAGGTTGCACCTCATGCTGCAACTGGACTTGGTAATGTGTGAGAACCACTGAGGTGGTACTGGTTTTGCAGGTATTAAGGGGTTATGGAGAACAGCTGAAGCTTGACACTGGGAAGGCAGAGAGGCCAATGAAGCCCGTTAGTGAAAGTACAGCCTCAGTTGCAATTGCTTGGCACTGTAAAGGGAGTAGCAGTAGCAGTGGAGTGGATTCAGCCAGACCCTGGAGTGCTATAGACAGTATAGCTGAGATGTGACTCAAGCCCTTTGGAGGAGCCCAGAAGATCATGTGTGGATCTAAGACACTCGAAGAAGAGATGTAAAGCTGAAGATGCCTTGGATATCCCAAGATGTTAGACATGCCAGAGCTGTGGGATTCATGTTGAAAAAAGTTGCTAACAGTGGGTAGAACCAGACCAAGAGAAAGAAATGTGTTGCAGTTGACAAAACAGAAAAGAGTTGGAGATATGAAGAGTGCTTTAACATGAGACATGGAGTTTGGAATTTCCCCAGCTACTTTTTCATCTTGCTTTTGCCCAGTATTCCTCACTTGATCATTTTGGAATGGTAATATATATCCTGTGATGTTGGAGATATGTGATCTGTTTTTTGATTGTGAATTTTGATTGGATAAATCTCAGAAGACTTTGAACTTTGGACTTTTAAACATGTTGAGCGAAGTGGAAACTTATGGTTTCTTTAGAAAATCAGTTGTGCCAGATGGTGTTTTGCAGGAGCAGACACCTGAAGGAGATTTCCTAAAGCAGACACAGGTGAAAGGATGTTTTGCTAAAGCAAGCACACGAAAGGGGGTATGATGAAAGTTTGCTAATGACGTGAGAGTATTGGTTCACCTTACATAGTTTAGCTAAGCTCCATTTATCAAGACTCCACAGAGAGAAATGCACCTAATATCTTCTGGTGACATTTTGGTGGCTTCTTTCAGCTTCTGAAGACTCTGGCCAATTGACAGAGTAATGTCAGCTGATAGTCTCACTTGGAGTTTTGCTAAGATAGACTCACATGCTGAGAGAAGACAAGAGGTGAGGTAAAACCAGTGGAAGAGAGATGATGTTTGGAGGGAGTATAAACAGGACTCTGAAGACAGCGACAGAGGTGTCGTTTTGCAATTGTTCTGGTCAAGTATCTTCATTGATCTTTGCTACCTTGAGAGAGGCATGACAAAGAACTTCTTCTGGTGATCCTCCTGGTTGTAGTTGCTCCAGTTGATTTGTGTCAATTTGGCTAAGGCTTGGCTGATTCTAATAGATCATGCCAGTGCTGCTGTTCATGTTTGCTATCCTGACACTACTGAACTGGACTACTGGTATATATGTGAAGTATTTACAAGTGGATCAAGCTGCTGCTGCTGACTTCTGTGAACTGAACTGATGATTTCATGAGAACTCAGATTAGATTAGCTCCAAAGAAAAAAATTCTATACAGATCCACTCCCCCTATATCTTACTAACCTTTCTTTTCCAATACCTCTGGTTGGTGGTGGCCTATAAGGGAGGTTAAAACATTTAAGAACCCATATTAAAAGTAGGTCTTGTAAATTTTTAAGATACCAGTTGAGACTGTGATATATTATGAAGAGTTTAAATTTGGACTAAATACACTTTGCATTATGCTGTTAAGTGTGGTCCTCATAGACTCATGTGTTTAAAGAAGCCTATGGAGGCCAGGGAGAGAAATGTGGTGGTTTGAATATGCTTGGACCAGGAGTGGCACTATTAGGAGCTGTGACCTTGTTAGAGTAGGTGTAGCCTTGTTGGAGGAAGTGTGTCACTGTGGGGGTTGGCCTTTAAGACCCTCTTTCTAGCTGAGGAATTACTTTTCTCCTGTTTGTCTTTAGAACAAGTTGTAGAATTCTCAGCTCCTCCAATCTCATGCCAACCTCTATGATACAATGTTCCCATCTTGATAGTAGTGAACTGAGGCTCTGAACCTGTAAGCCAGCCCCAATTAGGTGTTGTCTCATAAGAGTTGCCTTGGACATGGTGTCTCTTCACAGTAATGAAATTCTAACTAAGACAGAGTTGCAAATGAAGAGAGAATTGAGCCACAGAATAAGACAGAGGCAGATTAAAAAAAGAATTGGCGGAGTTAGTTTTAGACCAAGCAGAGCAATTTAATCAGAAGCCAAGAAAAACCAGTTTGAATCAAGCAGCTTGGAGAGGCATTTTGAGCAGAAAAGCTGAGTTGAATCAGCTAGCCAGTATTCAGAAAGAGCTAGAAAGAGTGATCTTATTCATCAGTAAGACTCCAAGAATACAATTATATCTGTATAAAAAAATATCTTTTCAGGAACTGCTTTAGACAGTATACACAGTGATGGGTGTTGACTATTTAATGCAATATCTTATTAGAAAATTTGTTTCTAGTCATTGATGAAATATACTTATCAGAGTATTTGAAGAAGAACTGTATATAATCCAAAAGGCTGTATGTAACAGACACAAATGTACCTACATTTCCTTGGGTTTTAAAAAAAGTCTTCAGATATAATCTCAAATATTGCATTTAATAAAGTATATTAGGTAGGTTAGTTTTTTTTTATCCAAAAATACTTCAAATATAATTTTAGTTTTAAAGAATGTGTTTTTCTTAAGATCACAAAATCATTAATGTATGGTTTATTTTGGAAAATGCAATACAAACAGAGTTAACATTTCTTATAGCCAAACTTTCTTCTTGTAAAAAACATTGATGAATAGCAATATTTTTTGGGACTTCATTCTATAATCCTCAAATCAGTGATAGAACTTCTAAAATAAAACACAAACAGGAAATAGACACAAAAATATTTTAACTATTCATAAGTATCATCAGTAAAGGCAGTGATGTTTCAATGTCAAATATATTTAAATAAAAAACCGAAAACATCCAGAAAAAAATAGTTATCTATGAGTAGAACAAATCATTCCTGTCAATATATCTATAGCATTACTGTAGTTACAGGTCATAGCCTCAAATATTCTTTTGTTGTTGTTGTTGTTAAAAAAAAAAAAAGAATGCCTGCCTTACTGAGCAGTCCCTCAATTCTTTACAGTGGTTTCTTTCAGTGCCAGCCACATGAACTTGAATCCCTCTTGTTGTCTTACTCAAGACCATTTACTTTCAATATTTCTGTTATAAGAAATATTTCTTATGTTTCTTTTTTCTCCTTTTTCTGTTCCTCATTATGAAAGCATCATATAATCACTTCTTTTCCAAGACAGTATTTTCTACTTTTAATAATTTCTTATGAGAAGCTCCCATTAACACCGAACTTCCTCCTGAAAAGATTTTTATCCTAAGTAACAATTTTATATTTATTGATATTATTTATAGTTTCATATGATTTCACATTAGACTATTTCATGGGAGTACAGTTTTTTTTTTTTTTAATCTGTCTAGTTAGCTGTTGGGCATGAATACCAACTTCAAAGTCTGGTAGACTATCCAAACCATAAGTACAAGGGTAGCAAAACTTATTATTTTCTTAAGAATGATATGTTGAATTTACTGAATGCACTAATCAATTATGCCTTGTGATATAGTAATATGAGATCATTTCAGTTTATTACTATAAATCAGTGTCATTTTAAGTATAGACTAATATAAATATTTTAAGATAAATAAGGTTAGATTTTCAATACATATGTTCAATATTCAGAATAAAACAAGCAGCAATTCACAAACATTTGAGCTAAAAATGGCCTCCACTTTTGCCTCCTGCTTCATGGATTCAGATTTTCACCATTCATACCATCTCTCCTCCCACCATTTCACAAAAGTCTGTGTGTGAAGGGGTGGGCATGAGTGCTTGCATATGTATGTACCTGTGCATGTGTATGAACATACATGTGGATGCCAAAAGTTGTCTTTTTGGGTCTTTCTCAATCACTCTTCATGTTATATTTTGAGGGAGTGTCTTTTATTTAAACCTAGAATTAACTGACACTAAATGAACTTGTCTAACTATCTACCTTGACTGGGAGTACCCTTTCTCTGTTTTTCCAGCTCTTGGATTTCAGACAACCCACCATTGCTACTTAGTATCTGTATATGTGTACAGGGAATTTGAAATTTCCCTACACTTGTCTGTCAGGTATTTTATAGTTTACCAGTTCTATTACACTTTCTTAACCCTCCTTCCTCCTTTTTAAAATCTTTCTTCTCTCCTATATCAATTGTCCCCTTCCTTCTTATACACACACACACACACACACACACACACACACACACACACACAGACTCATATATTTCTGATTATATTGCCATATTTCTAATTATATTCTCTCAGATTCTTTAGTGAAGCATACTTTTGTTACATTTTCTTTTTTTCTTTTTGTAAGAAACAAAGTTTCAGTCAAAAAGTTACTATTCAATTTAGACCACTGCTCTGCAGAAGTCGAAAAATATTCATTAATAGGCTTTCTCAGGAATCTCAATTATTTGGAATAAAAGCACTAGCAGGTGATACATAAAAATGCAGGCAGCTCCAAAGGAACTGAGTTTCACAAGCTCTGGTTTCTTTGGTTCTTTGTTTGAAAGGGCATTCAGATAGTGTCCTGAGACAGATTACAATGTTTACTGCTTCTTGAAGATGCCTGAATTTGGTGGCTGGGACTGGAGGAATCTCATAATGTTGCAATGTCAGCTCTCAAGACAAGCTCTCTGATCTCTAATTTCTGTATCATTTTCAGGGTATGAATGACTATCTAATTTTTATCAGGAGATTCATTAAAACTGAAATCTCTTCATAAATAGTGTATCTTAACACATATTAATATCTGTACATATTTATTTACATTACTGATTGCTTTTTAAAAACATGCATGTTTAAAATGAAATCATCATAGAATAGCACAAATTGTTTATTTCCTTTCAATGACATTTTTATTCTTCCAGTTGTGCTTTTAAAATTAAATTAGTGTAGCAGAATTGTCATGATTGTAATGCCATTATATATCATAGCCTAGTATTTAACTTTTGTCTACTTCCTAAATATAAGTCTGTACAAAACAAAGAAAATAGTCTACGATATTATATTTATTCAAATGAGTTATCACTTCAGAAGTGAAAATTGTATATGATTAGAATAGCATCAAACATAAAATTAAAATTAAAAAATTATCTTATTACCAAAAAATACTTCTGCATTTTAATTTGTTCCATATTTTTGTTATCTGTTTTACTAGAAAAGTATGTGTATATTTGTAAATATGTATATATTGACTGCCTACCCTATATATATGAATACTGCATGTGTATATGTATGTGTAGTGCATGAATGTCTGCATATTTAAGTGTGTGCATGAATGTATGTGAGCATATATGAAAACTAAAATCATTACAAAGAAAATTAATTAATTAGTAACAAATACAATCAGAATATGACAATTCCTTTTGTCTCTTAACTTTGGATCTTGTCTCTGCAACTCCTTGGATGGGTATTTCCTTCTCCCTTCTAAGGAACGAAGTATCCACAGTTTGGTCCTCCTTTTTCTTGAGTTTCTTGTAGTTTGTGGGTATATTTTGGGTATTCTGAGTTTATGGGCTGATATCCACTTATCAGAGAATGCATACCATGTGTATTCTTTTGTGATTGGGTTACCTCTCTCAGGATGATTGTACTGGCTGGTTTTGTGTGTCAACTTGACACAGGCTGGAGTTATCACAGAGGAGTTTCAGTTGGGGAAGTGCTTCCATGAGACCCGGCTGTGGGGCATTTTCTCAATCAGTGATCAAAGGGGTAGAGCCCCCTTGTGGGTGGTGCCATCCCTGGGCTGGAAGTCTTGGGTTCTATA
>JADRCD010231894.1:802-24382 GCA_019843815.1 Montemys delectorum | reverse complement strand
GTTAAACCTCTTGCTTATTGCACTGATCTCCATCTCTGTGTCTTTGTGAGTGGGACATCCATCCCCATCCATCTAACAGATGCTAGGAACTGAATTCTTCCACTACAATTCAGTAAGTGCTTCTTTTAACTGCTGCGCTATCTCTCAAGAACACCAATTTCCTTCAAAAACAAGCAAGCAAATAAACAGTTTTACTGAAATATAGCTGACACACACAAGATCCATACGCACTTGATTACAGTTTGAAAGTTTGGGCATGTGTACACACCCATCCTATCACCATGAATTGGTAATGAACATGCCTGTCACATCCAAAAGTCTCCTGTCATCTCTTTTAGTTTTGAAATATTTCAAAACATGAAAAAGAAAAGTAAAAACCGATCTCCACTATCTGACCCTTGATGGCTTCTTTTCCCCAAACTCTGTTTTATTTCCACTTGCCTCTCTTCCATCCTCTTCCCAACATCCTGCAAACTGCATCTAACTGTAATGTGTGGGATGAGTGAGGATGATAATGAGAGTAAATAACAAAGTGGAAGCATCCAGGGGGAACAATGACTGGGACAATCTCTCCTATCCTCCAAAAATTACGAATAGGATCTCTGGTACAGTCCCATTACCAGGTGATATTTATCTAGATGAGGGACAGTTTTAGAGATTGTATGTGCCACTTGTATGACATTTGCTTATCTTCAAGTAAACAAATAAACCCAAGACTCACTGCTTGTATGACATCACTTGATACAGCACAACAGTGGATCTTCCTCAGGGTGGTAGAAGCCCCTCTGCATTAGGCATGATGGGGGAGAGATGCACTCTATTAACCCTAGGATAACAGAACTTATAGAATAAATCTCTATGTTTATTCAGAAAGGGGATTAATTAGGATGACTTACAGGGTGTAGTCCAGCTAATATAACAGTGGCTGGCTGTGAACAGAAAGTCCAAGAATCCAGTAAGTGGTACTCAGTCCACAAGTCTAGATGCCTCAGCTGGTCTTCTGGAATCCCAAAGAAGTAGGCTGTAATGTCGGTGCAGGAGTGATTGTGCTAGCAAGGTGGGGGCAAGTAGGCAAAGAGCAAAAGCTTCTGTCTTCTGTGTCCTGATATAGGCTTCTAGGAGAAGGTATGGCCTAGATTAAAGTTGTATCTTCCTGCCTCAAGATCCAGATCAAAGGTGCATGTCTTTCTACCTCCAAGGTCCAGACTAGAGGTGGATCCACCCATTTCAAGCCAAGCCAAAAAAAAAAAAAATCCCTCATAGGTATGCTCTCCATTTTTGGATTTTAGTTTTAGACATAGTCAAGTTGACAACCAAAAATAGCCATCACATGTACCTTCCATAGAATTTAGCACAAGGCAGAGGCTAGTTGGTAAGAAGGGACCAAGCAGAGGCTAGTACAGATGCTGAAGCTAAAGGAGCAGGTGGGCTACACCCCTTGTCCAGGATCCCAGCAGGAAGTGCAAATAATGGCCAATATTTTCAAGGAAGCCACTGAGTTAAGCAAATGAAGCAGTAGGTTTGGATGGTCCCCGTAAAGGCAAACAGGACTGACTTAAGATGTTAAGTTTTATCCACGATACTGATGCTTTCTTCTGTGGGTCAGGTGGCATACTGGGGAGATTATCCAAAGATACTCAGCTCTGTGTAGCACTTGTTTCCTTCTCTTCAGGCCTCTTTGTCGCACTATGTATCTTTACCTCATGGGCATCCTGGGTCTTTCTTCACAAACACCACCATTCACCTCTTTCTTTTTTTTCAACCTTACTGCCTTTCCTATGTCTTCAAGTTTTCCTGAGAGGGAAGCCAGCCTTGAGCTTTGAGACTGGAATGGACCCTGGAGGGAAATGGAGCAAGGAGGGATGTGTAAGAGCACACTATATTCATGCTACTTGGTACCTAAGTAAAGTGTATTTGTGAGACTTTATTTAAGGGTCTTTTTGAAATACTTCCATCACAAGGACTTGGCTAATGCATGGATTCATGAACCTTTAACAGTCACAGAACAATCGCCTTGTTGGGAGGTAGAGAAAAGCAAAAGATGGGGCCTTTGGAAGAAATTGACAGCTGGGGATAGGTTCTTTCTCTTGCCATGGATCCCCTCCCTGCTTCCTGTCTACCATGAAGTGTCTGCCTGCTTGCCACACACTGCCCCAACCGTGGCACTGTGCCCCAGTGGGCAAGCTCAAGCAACTGTGCACTGAAATCTCTAACACTGTAAACCAAAATAAATCCCTCCTCCAGGAAGTTATCTCTGTCAATTCTCTAGTCACGGGGACAGAGTCACTAACAAAGGGGAAATCTACAAAGTTTATTGTAGGCTAATGGAGCCTTGAATGTGATGGCCTTCCTTCACCATCCTTATTTAGTAAGCCCATCCTTGTGAAATTTCTTCAACTGAATGATCCATGCTGTGGGCAAAATCTTCTTAAGAAGATGACTAAATTCTCCCCCTCTCTGTCACTGCTCTGACAAACAAACACACAAATAAAACCAAAACCTAGCCTTTCTGACTCTGGCTCACTGCTAGCCATCCTTGGATACCGCACAAAGTGTTAGTCACACAGGTCATTTGGGATATGTCTGCTCTTTGCATTTCTGATGGACAAGCCCCACTCCCATCCCATAGTTCTTTCCAGGAATAGACACTCTGACATTTTTGTTCTGCTAAAACACAATCCCTTAACATCATCTGGAAGAATTCCTCTCTGATGTGCAGTGAGCATCTCACAATTAATGAGTCTGAAGCAGAGTGGATTGACATCTCATTAAGTACCTACCATTCCTCCTGTTGTTCGCATCTTGTAGTCAGTGATTATTTTTTCCTTCTCTTCTAAGCATCAGCAAAAGCATCAGGAGCACACCTGTTGACTTGTCGCTGTTGACATGACTCTGTTGACAGTGTCTTCACCTATGCCAAGCACATAGTCAACACCACAGTATGTTCTCCTAACTCAGCTCTGCTTTGTCCCCCACACACTCTATTCTCAGCTACCAAAATGGTCCCTGTGAACAGAATGCAGACCATCTTATTCTTCTATTCTAAATCCTCCAATAACTTTCAATTTGAGAATTTAAAGTATAAAAGCCAGTACTTGGCCCTATAGGGCCCTGTGTAAACTGGCTTCTGGGTGTCCTTCTGATTACATCTGGGTAATGGTCAATAAGCGCTTAATGCATGCTCTCTAGGCACAGTCCTGGCATGAATGTTGGCTGACATTGTTGTTTATAGTGACAAGTAAAGCCCTAAAGAAGAGCCCTTCACACGTATGTGGATGTCACAACTAGTACTCCTTTGCCAAATTGAATAACAGTTTTCAAATATTGGTAGGACATTTTTTCTTAACTTTTTGGGCATCTCAAATGTAAAACAAAACACTTCCATTTTTTCCTTATTTGTTGAGAATTTTCAGACACACACACACACACACATATATATAATGAAATATGATCATGTCTAAACCTCTATTTCCACCTCTGACTCCTCCCATGTCCCTAACAACACATCCTTCCATGTGGTTTATTTTTGATATTTAGATAATCCACTGAATCCAGGTGAGGCTACTCATATGTCCATGAGATGTACCCACTGATATAATGATGGCACAACTGTTATGGAGTGTCTAACCATTTTCTGATTAGATTTTAGAACATGTCTGCTACTATAATCCTGGCCCAAAGCCCATGCTAGGGAATTCATGAAGCCTAGGATAGAACCTACTGTCTAAATATTTATGCTTATACTTGTAGACTTGGGCTGCTCTTGTTAGATTCCGCATGGGTCCCTCACTTGCGAAGAATCAGGAGGGAGATCGCTGCATATTGCATGAGGTTTTTATTGCCAGTATACTGCAATTCAGAGCAAAGGTGACGACTAGGAGCAAAAGCACACGCAGTTTTTGTACCTTTCAGTACATAGGTTTACAGCATGAGTTGGTTGTCTCTCATTGGTGGAGCCCATTGTCTTTTGTTCTCATTGACCTTTATGCCCCAGGTGAGGAGGAGATACCGATTGCAGTAGGAGGAGCGGGGGGGGGGGGGGGGGGATCCCCCCCCCCAGGGACGTTTCCTGGAACCAGGCATTTCTTGGGGATGGGTGTTTGCTCTGTAAACCTTTCTGAAGCTCTGTCTTTAGGCTAAATGGACATTCCTTGCTCCTTGGTATTTTTATGAGGTGTCCCTATTTGCTCAATTCTTACACTCTCAGCTGTAGTCAGAGAAGCTTCCTTCTGCATGAGTAACAACAGTCAAGAGCAAGATGCAGAACTTGTCAGAGTGCAGAGACGGAGTCCAGCGGCACTGGCCTCAAGTACCAGTTACCAGGGGAGTGGCAGTAGGACACCTGCAAATTCAAAGCCAGTATGGGCTACAGAGTGAGGTCAAGGCTAGCCTGGGCAATGTAGTGAGAGTCTGCCTCTATATAAAGAAGTTCAAAGAGGCAGGTCTATAGCTCAACAGTAAAGCGCTTGCCTAGAATGTCCTCACAGTACTCTCCTCACAATATGATCTATCAAAGTAAATAGGAATGTTTATTCCCAATTTTATTGGCCCCTTGGTTGGGTTTTTGATGGTACCAGGAGAGAATGTGGCTCCAGGTCGATTTCTCATCTTTATTCTGAAACTTGTCACGAATGATGTACCACTACGATGTATACTGGTTACATCTGATTTGGATTTTATTTTAAAGTTGTTGTTTTTAAACTCTGACAGTCTCCCTTGGCATTCAGAAGACTGATGCACCCACTTCAGGGCTCCCCAGGCAATAAGTATTTACATTAATTAAAAATCTGAACAGAGCTGGCCTTTGAGAAGCAAGCATCTATGAATCCCAATAAGCAGAAATGTATTACTCCAGAGCTTTGCCAAATGTTTAATATTCCAGGGCAAAGAGTGGGCTGTCTCTAGAACCTACCTTGAAATGCATTTAGGACTTGATCCACCAAACAGCAGGATTTTGACCAGGAGAAATTTTATCTTTTTGAGGCAGATCTTCATTCAGGAGCTCAGGCTGGCCTCAATTCTGCTATACATCCCAGTCTCACCTTTGCCTTAACCTCTCAAGTATGAGGATTACAGCATGTGCCACAGTGTTCAGTTTTACTTAAAGAAATGGTGACTACAACTTTCCAAAACCTTTTAAGTAGCAAGAAATGGACTGGGCACATAGAAAATGTGGTTTGATCACTTTAGCTGTTGCAAACAATATAGGGAAGGTAAAAGATAAATGTTATATAAAGACATGAGCATTTCAACATTTTGACAGTGAAATGGGGGTAACTGTTTGCACAGTTAGCAAGGGAGCACTAGTTAATGATAAAAGATTTTGATAATGGAGGATTGGCAAGAGACTAAAGGTCTGTCCTTCTCAGAATAGAGGTAACACCAGCCTCTTCCAGTCACCACGGTGCCAGATCAGCCAGAGGCCAGCAGGTCTGGGGAGGGCAGAAAGTAAGGTGGGGATCCCGTGTGTCCTCGGTGAAGTAATTTATATTATTTTATTATATATAATTCATATGTATAATTCACATATATTAAATAATTCACATATATTTACCTATTCACACACATATATAATATAAAATATAAATTATGTAATACATATAATTAAAATGGATTATATGGGAAGTCATTGATATTGATCTGGGATGGGGATATGGGCTGGTACATTGGGAGAGGGAAATGGCAGCCGAGAAGGGTATGGTGGAGGTGATACAGTCTTAGCCAAGAAAGCACGAGTCAGTAGGAAAAGAACTGTGTTGACAGAAAGGGAGCCACTAGGAAGACTCTGACTGGAACCTGATGGAGTGGTTGGAGGAGTATCTTAGTCAGCTGGGGCCACATAACATACATCCCAGTGCAGGTGACACAAAGTGGCTGACACTTGTTTTGGATCTTTCTATTCACTTCAGGGTCAAGATGAGATTTGCTTCCTTCCAGGAGCTCACTTCCCAGTTGGCAGGTGACCAGCTTCTCCCGAGGCCTCCAATTTAATTAGGGGCTCATACTATGACCTCGTAATTTAGTTACCTCCCAAACTCTTACCTGCTAATGCCATCTTATTGGGAATTAGGCCTTCAACATAAGAATAGCTATGTGTGGGGGAGGAGTTAACAGCCATTCAATCAACCCATAGTAGGATTAAAGAAAAGTGTTAGAATTTCCCTAAGTGAGGGGCAGAGATAGGAGTACTCTTAATTACATAGTGTATCTTCAGTCTCTCTTGATTTTTGCCTGGGAAGAGCTTCCAGTGTCAGAGGACATGTGACGTCATGGTTTTTTTGCATGTCACTTCTACCTCCCAGGTGCCCTTTCAGCTCAGCGGTGCGGAGCCCACAGCCCATGGAATAGACTGAAACCAATGAGATGTGGCCTTGGGGTAAACATCACTCATGAATGCTCCATTACATGGCGGTACCCTTCAAGGGCATGCAGGGATGGATGCAAGCCAGAAAGAACTAGTTCTGTTTCCATGAAACCTACACTCCAGAGAGCAGCAGATAGTAGGCAAGCCATCTCATAAACCAGACAAGACAAAGCTGAAGAGCCACACAGGAAGGAAGAAAAGGAACTTTATAGAGTGACTGGACAGAAAAGAGAATCCTTTATGCTAGTGGTGAAGGATGGGTTCAGGGGTAGTGTTTAAGTTCAATCCAATGGCACGAGTCATGAGGGGTGTCAAGGTCTGAAACCAAAGAGTTCCAAACAGTAACGACAAAGTGTTTTAGGGCAAAACAAATTCAATATGTTTGAGAAAGAGAATGAAAGCTATTCTGCCTAGAGTCCTGAGAGAAGGAGTATAGGAGCAAGACTACAGAGTCTGTGAATTCATTGGTCTCTTAATATCTCTTAGGGCCTGCATGGTTACCTTCCTAAACTTCTCACATTTAAACTGCAATCCTCAATGTAATAGTATTTGCAGATATGATCTTTAAGGAATAATTATTTTTAAATAAGATTATGAAGGTGAGGACCAGGTAGAAGGATTAGTGTCCTTTCATGAAGCACAAGAGTTGCTCTTTGTGAGAACACTGTAGGAAGGGGGCTTCTGTCAAGCCAGGACAAGAACCCTCACTAGATAAACCCTTACTTGGACAATGTTCTTGCTCCAAACTTGCCAACAGTATGTATTCCTTTAAGCCACTTCATTAGTGGTAGACAGCTACAGCAGCCTAGGTGGAAAAAAATAGAAGCTGAGCTGTGGTTGCTGTGGCTGTAAATGAGATTGTGTAAGCACCCCCATTGCGGTTTATAGGGATAATGAAGTGAAGTTGTGTATTTTAAGCATCCAAAACCTGAGATATACAAAGGTGCTTGCAAATTCTGCTGCATTAAATTCCTCAGGAACAAACTCGAGTGCTGAGAGAGACCACTACAAACTTTCTGCCAGCGATTTTGTTTTGATTTGTTTTAGCAAAACCACTCCTTCTGGCATCTCTGGGTGGGAGAGAGATGGAGCGTGTGTGAGAGCACAGGCCGCAGCAGCTGTGGCTTTGGCAGTGGCAAGGGGAGGGAGGTGCCAAGAATTACTCTGCAAAAGGAGCAACCAGAATGATGATTTATTGAATAAAACAATTGCATTAGACAGTTCTCTGGGGGGTGGGGGGAAGGAAAGAAGTTGAGATAAAGAGATTAGTATGTTTTTGTGTCCTTCTACTTGGTGGGCTCCACCACAGAGTCCTGAAGAGGGGAAAGCACAGCATTGTCACTCTTAGTGACTTGAACTTTTATCTATTGAAAGGAAAATGGAAGTTATTAGTATCCTACAGAGAGAAAGCTGCAGACTAGTGTAGGAGCGGAGATGTCATCTTCCCATAATATTTGTGGGTGTACATATGGATCTACTTTCTGTAGCCTGAGATGTTACACATCTACCCATCCCAGGTAGGGAACAATAGATCAAAGTAGTGATTACATCAAAGCCCAAACTCATGAACCTACGAATTTTAATTGGGGTAATGTGCAGGAGCAGGGAAGACTCATATGCAGCTACATCATTGAAAAGCTCCCATCTGCATGGGTGGCGACTCATGAAAGCTGCAAGCCCCAGCCCTCAAGGCTCTCTGTGTGACTATCACCAAAGCTCCACAGGCCTGAGAACCTGCTCTCAACAACTCCACTGGTCAGAGAGTCTCCTGTTCACTGTTCCTTTAGCCATGATGGAGAAGGGGTTCCTCATGAAACTTTTCAGTCTTAGCTTCCCCAGATATGTGGATTATACTTAATTCCAGAGTCTCATGAGTTTCCCTGGGGGGAAATGTTTCAATATGGAGGAAATCTCTATACAACACTTTTATAGTTTACTGATTCATATGTTAAAGAAAATTCTATGACGACGCTTTAGTGCTGTGCGTTCTGCGAGTTAGACATCCATGGAAAGGTCGTTATGAACTCTTGTGCTCAGAATGATACCTTTGTCCTCTAGGCATCATGGTGATGGAGAAGCTTCTGGTAGCAAGCAAGCAGCACAGAGAGCTGAAATTCTACCTGAAGGGCTCTCCACATCTGTCTCCTCTCTATCCACAGGCAGTCCTCTGTCCCTCTGGAGCAAATAAATCTCCTTTGTGCTGAGAACTTGGTCTTGGTGTGTCCAGGGGCATCCTTTCTTTCACTGTTTTCGCACCTCCCACCACCTAAGGGATAAGTACCAAGAGTGGACCAAAAGCTGAGATTTTCATTGCTGGTGACAGAGCAGGCAAGTTATCCAGCAGACCAGCTTGCTGAAAGATTAATCGTATTGGGCTTATAGTTTCCTACTACAAAGCAACTGGTATTCTTATGTGCATTTGGTCCTTTGAGATAAACTCTAAGCAAGGGATGAGTCAAGGGTATACACTATAATAGAGATTATAGGAAGGAGCCAGTGTCCTTTCTGAAAACACCAAAGCAGCATATATGGAGTGGTTTGAAGGAAATTACTTCTGACAGCTATGTATACCTGGTGGCTCCTTTAAGTGTTGGTATTGCCAGCTTCATTGGTAAGCTGGAGATGGAGGTTAGGGCTCTGCACATGCCAGGCAAGTGTCTCACTGCTGCTGAGCCACACCCCAACCAGTGGTGTCTTTGCAGCTGGTGTTTTTTTTTGCCTGTCCAATTTGTACTACTGTGAATTCTCATTTATAACCCATTTCCCAGCCTTTGTTCATTCATTATCTCTCGTGCCAGTTCACACAGACTCCACTCACCCACAGTCCCTGAATGCTCTGGGAATTCACATTTTCAGTCATTTCTGACTTATCTAGGCCAGTCGCCTCCTTCCAGAGAGTCAGCCCATCAGGCTCCCTCAGATAGCTGGGGCAGGCAGGCACATTTCTTTTCCAATGTAATATAATGATGAAAGTGTAAGATTCAGAGAGCCAAGTCTTACATCCAGGATGTCCCACTCATAGAGATGAAGATCGAAGCAATAAGCAAGAGGTTTAATGATCCATCCAGCATACTGGGGTCATCCCCCAATCAGAGCAGAGGCATCCCGGAAGAACAAAAGCACACACTCTTTATACTCTTTTAGAGTACAGGTTTTAGTTTACAGCATGAGTTGGTTATCTCTCATTGGTGGAGCCCATTGCTCTTTGTGTCCATTGCTCTTTGTGCGCCAGGTGAGGAGATTCCTAGGGCACCCAGAAGGGGTGGTTAGTAAGGTGTTTTGTGAATGAAATGAATGGCTGAGGAGAAGGTAAGGAACGTATAGCCCAAGGCACCTGGAAGGGTCCAGACTGAATCAGACCATGGGGGAAGTGAGAGAGAGGAGGAGAGAGGGAGTGAAGACGAAACACACAGAACCAGAGGGCAAAGAGAATCAAGAAGAACCAAGGAAGCTATGGCCAAACGGCTGAGTTATATAAGAATCGGAAGAAGCTGGGGGAAGGGAAGGGAAGCCCCTGAGCCAGACAAGTTTAGAGTATGGGGGCAGGGTTGAGAAGAGCAGAGAGGAGCCTCTGGTGCTGAGGAGCTTGGCCTCTAGCATCTGCTTTGTTATGCTAATAGCCACCCCATTTAAGATGTTTGTCCCAGGTTTCTTTGGGACCTGAAGACATCAAGAGCTGTGGGTCTGTATTTGAGAGAAAGGATCTCCACATGTGTCAAATGCCACTTTTAAAATGTGAACAGCCGACAAATAAAAGATGTCCTGCACATAATAGGATTTAGGGTGACCGACATGGCTCTGGGTGTCCTCTGAGGACACTCTGGTGGGGTGGGGCATGTTTCACTCCTTGGGCTAACCCATTGCAACCAGCTGCTCACAGATGATCACCTAGTGGAAAGGAGCAAAGCCAGCTGCTGAGGGGATGGTGGCTTCTACACTGTCATGCAATAAGGTCACCAGGACAAACCCTTCCTGGAGCTTTTCAGCAAATTAAAAAATCATGTGGCTTGCTTGATCTCCTTCCCCCTGTAACTGCAAGGACGAAGGTCAAGACAGCTCAGCCATGTTTGCCCAGCTTTTTGACTGATGTTATCTGACTTTTTCAGACTATGGGGAACACTTGCTCCCAACCTCTTCCCAAATTATCCATTTGCCCTCCTTCTCCATCCCAGCCAACAGCTCTGAGCAAGTGTGTTAGTGACTTTCTCATTGCTGGGAACAAATACTTGACAAGAGGACACTTAAGAGAAGAATGGTTTATTTTGGCTTACAGCTCAACTGTAAGCATAACAGGAGGGCATGGCCTGGGGCAGCTGGCCACATGGCAAATGCAGTTGGGAAGCAGAGAGCGGTGAATGTTGATGCTTATCATGCTTGATCCTTCTTGTACCATCCCGGAAAACCCTGCTCATGGAATGGTGCCACTCCCACTTGGGGTTGGTCTTCCTACCTCAATTGACCTCATTTAGAATTCCCTCTAAGACATGCTCAGAGATTTGTCTGCTGGTGAATTCTAGATCATGTAAGTTGACAATCACTATTAAATACTTATGCTAGCTAGCTTTCATTGTCAATGTGACACCCCCAAAGTCATCTGGGAAAAGTCTTAATGAGGAATTGCCTAGGCTAGGCTGGTTTGTGGGAATATCTGTAAAATATGGGCACATCAGGCAGACTCTTTGGACAAGTGCAAAAAAAAAAGCAGCCACATTCTTCACTAAAATATCACAAGAATAATCTCTAGGCAACATATTAAAACTCTTTACCTCTGAAACCTCTTGAGCCAGGCCCCCACAGTTCAAATCACCCTCAGTACCACTGTCTTCCATGTTTCTACTAGGATGGCCCGGTAAGTACCACTTAAAACGTTTTGCTGCTTTATAACTCAAAGTCCCCAAATCCACATTCTTCCAAACAAAAGCATGGTCAGTCCTATACAGCAATACCCCAGTCTTTGGTGCCAACATCTGTTTTAGCACTTTATTGCTATAAAGAGACATGATGAAGGCAACTCTTATAAAGGACAACATTTAATTGGGGCTGGCTTACAGTTTCAGAGGTTCAGCCCAGCATCATCATGGTAGGAAGCATGGCAGCATTCAGGCAGACATGGTGCTGGAGAGGGAGCTTTGAGTTCTTCATCTTGATCCTCAGGCAGCAGCAGAAGAGGACTAAATTTCACATTGGGCAAAGCTTAAGCTCAGGAGACCTCAAAGTCCACCGACACAGTAATACAACTTCCTCCAACAAGGCCACAGCTACTCCAGCAAATCTACACTTCTTAATGGCACCATTCTCTCATAGCCAAGTATTCAAATGCATGAGTCTAAAGGGGTCATACCTATTCAAACTACCACATTCTACTTTCTGATCTCCATAGTCTTGTAGCCACAACATAATACAAAATGCATTTAGTCCAACTTTAGAAGTCCCTGTAGTCGATCACAGTCTCAAAACTGTTCAAAAGTCTAAAGTTCAAAGGCTCTTCTGAGATTTGTGCAATTTCTTAACTGTAATACCCTATAAAATCAAAATCAAAAAGTAGGTCACATACTTTCAATATGTCATGGCACAGGATACACATTACCATTCTAAAATATAAGGAAGGGAGCACAGGGAGGAAATACTGGAGCAAAGCAAGACTGAAAACCAGCTGGGCAAACTCTAAATGTTGTATCTCCATGTCTGATGTCAAAATGCTCTTCAGATCTCCAATTCATTTCAGCTTTGTTGACTGTAACACACTTCTTTCTCTTGGGCTGATTTCACTTAGCAGCTTTCATTGACAGGTATCTGAAGACTATGGCATCTCCAACATCTTGGGATCTCCAAGGCAATCCAGGCTTCAACTTCACAGCTTCACACAGTGGCCTCTCTGGGTCTCCATGTAGAGACACCTCTGCTGTGTTCCTGGCCTCAGAAACTTTCCTTAGTAACAGAGGGAAATTCCATCCTTGACTCTAAGGCCAGAACGGCATG
Organism: Montemys delectorum; assembly: GCA_019843815.1. Classification (NCBI taxonomy): domain Eukaryota; kingdom Metazoa; phylum Chordata; class Mammalia; order Rodentia; family Muridae; genus Montemys; species Montemys delectorum. The sequence continues at coordinate 12,039 of JADRCD010231894.1, read as the reverse complement.
GCCAAAGCTGCCAAATTCTGCTGCTTGCTGGGTCTGGAACATGGCCTATTTGTTCAATTACATCTTCACCAGCTTTCTGTTTCCAATAGTTTCCTTCACTGACTTAGTTTGCCTGTTCTGGAGCTTGCTCTGTAGACTAGGATGGCATTGAACTCAGAGATTTGCATGCTTCTGTCTCCTGAGTGCTGTGATTCAAGGCATTTACCACCCATACATAAGCCTTTCTTTAATTCCATTTTTATTATAGATTTTTGTAAGCACAGTCCACTATGTATCCAGATCTGGATTAAAGGCATGTGTTGATCCAGATCAAAAGCATGTGCCATCCCATCTCAAGGATCCAGATGTTGTGTCTTCTAGCCTCAAGATCCAGATGTTGTCTTCCCGCTTCATGCTCCAGATCAGGTATGCCCTCTATTTCTGGATTCATTCCAGATAGAGTCAAGTTGACAACTGAGAATAGCCCTCACAATCGGCCCTTTGCCAACTTGACGTCCAGTCATATTCCCTTATCTAACCTTAATCTAGTTTAGTTTCCTGCATTCTAGTTCCACATAAATTGAAAATTGAGATTAACCATCACAAAGTGCCATCTTTTGAGGAATATCTCTTTCCTGCTCTGTTCAAGGGCTCTCTTACTGGCTTTTCTCAAGGGCTACAATCTCTTGTGAAAATAAGCAGAGTCGGCTGAGCCCAGACACTTGTCTTGACTTTCATTGTCTCAAGAGACTGTTAACAACTGGGGCTTTTAGGCCGATCCATCTGGTTCAGCAGACCATGAGAGCAGGCCTAATGCTCCAGCAAGATACTCACTAACAATGTCATGTGGTGAGGCACCTTTTTATCCCTCAGGGACAAGAGTGAGTATTTCAGTGGGGTGCAGTGCATGCAGCAAGCAACACAGCAGAGCTGTGCTGGAGAGAAAAACCCATTTTAATAGCAATGCCAGAAAAACCAGATTTGAAAAGTCAGTCTGACATATATTGGCCAACACACTTTTACACTCATTTACAGGTATGCACAATGATTCGGATATGGTTTACTCCCATCAAAGATTCTCATGTGGAAAAACTGGTCTCTGAGATACTTATTGGTACTGAAACTGTTGAACCTTTAAGGCAGTAGTTCTCAATCTGTAGGTTATGATCTCTTTGGGTGTCACATATGAAATAATCTCCAGATCAAATATTTACATTATGATTTAGAACAGTAGCAAAATTACAGTTATGAAGTAGCAACTAGATAATTTTCTGGTTAAGAGTCACTGCAACATGAGGGGCTGTATTAAAGGGCCACAGCATTAGGGCAGTTGAGAGCTATATAGCTTTAAGAGATGCCTTCATTATGGAGGCACCGCCCTGGAAAGAGGTTGATGATAGTAAGTTGCTATAAAAGACATTGCTCTCACACACACTCAACTCCATGACATTCACTTCAGTTTTGTGATGCTCCCCACATTGAGCTTATCACAAGATGATGAACCAGTGCATCCTCTCAGCACTCCAGAACTGCAAACTAAATCAACTTTGTCTCCTTACCCTTGACCAAGTGTCAAGCATTTTGTTACAGTGACACAAAATTTACTAAGATAGCGTGCACATGTTATATGCATGTTATGTGTGCAACGGACTTCCCTAACATGAGGAGAGAGGAACAGTTTGAACAACCACTCCTTTGGAAGATCTGCATCCCCTAGTACTTTTCAATAGTGCAAATACTCAAGAAATAGAGGAGACACTTATATTTACACTTTTTATTGTGCGTGGTTGTGTCCTCAGAGGTTCAGCATGCTTCAGAGCAATGTGAAACTCCTTCCAGTTACCCACAGATAGACTGTGTCCGTGGATATTGAATTTGTGTTTTTCAGTTCCATAGAGATTCCAGGCTTTTGTGAACTTGGGGGTTTCTCATGCATAGCATTACTTCAGCATCAGCCAGGTTTGGTGTGTTGATCTGTTGTGCCTTTAAAACCATCCACCATCCATCCATCCATCCATCCATCCATCCATCCATCCATCCATCCATTCATTCATTCCAGTGTTTGCTGAGGGCTCTCCTCATGCATGGTCCTGTTCTAAGAGTGGCCAGCATGGGAAACTAAAATTCTTGCCTTGAGAGTTTGTATTTTGGGAGGAAAAGGCAAGGAAATAAATAGTAAAATATCAGTGTAGGAGATGCCTACAGGTCCTATAAGGAGAAATGCAGTGAGAGGAGTTGCAGCTTCCAGAGAGGGACAGCGTGTATCTCAGTGAAGGTGGAGAAAGGTCTCCTTCCAAGGAAGATGGTAGGCTAAGAACCAAAGGAGGTGAGAATATGGAGGTGAGTTTGAAGGGCAGAGGAGAGGCAGTGTTTGAAGACCCCATGATACACATGGAGTGTGCTCGAAGGCCCCAGGATGATGTAGAGTGATCAAAAGGATGGGGAGGTAGCATGAGCCACAGTCAGACACCCAGAAACAGAAACAAAAGCCAAGGATTTGAGTAGGTTTTTTTGTTGTCCTCAGTAAAGTGATAGCTACATTGCATCCCTCAAATAACTGGAAGAAGAGAAGGTTCTACGGTGGTTTCCTGCCAAGATTTCAATCTTTCTTCTAGTCTTTGTTTCTTTCAGTCTTTCTGGTCACTGTAGCAGTTTTCCTTCTAGACACATGACCTGAGATATCAACCCTCACACTCTCGATGCAAAGATGCACATTTTAGGCATTTCCAAGTCAGTCAATAGGCTGTGTGAGGTACATGCTGGAAGAGAGAAGGACCAGTCATTGGTCTATTCCCAAGACATCAAAGGAGAGCCCCTGACACTGAGCTAGTCACTGGTTCCATGCATGGCTCAGATCAGGTCCCTGTCCCTGCCCTCCTAAGAAGGGCTCAGTAGATGATGTTTTGTGGTTGCTAATGGTGCCCACACTTGATGGCCATAATCAAAGAGAAAGTTAGCATCAGCCACACTTGGCTTCACTTCTAGCTGGAATAGAATCCCAGGGAGATCCATTGCCCACTTCCTGCATGTTGCCCTTTCCCAAGCCTCATCTACCAGCCCTTCTTACTGATTGCTCAGCTCTTAACAGCTGTCATGATATTGGGTGTTCACAGCTATCTCTCTGACAGGTGCTAGAGGAGCCCCCATTGGCTCACCAGACAGCACTGGTACTTTCTCATGAATCAAGTTAGAGCTAGCCAGTTTCCCTTTCCCTTTCAGGAGCCTGGCTGCTCATTACTCATGTGGCCCCCAGTTGTCCTGCCTAGTCCATGGCTGGCAGGGCTTCTGCATCTTATGACATCACTCTTCTACATTCCTTAGCAGAGAATTCAATGGTCATCCTGTGGCCTACAACCACCCTGCGTGCTAATCTTCTTCATCTACCTTCATAGCCTCATAGGATTCACATTTCTATCTTGTTTTCTGAGCTCCAGCCATTCAGATTATTTTGTCTGATGTTGATTGATTGGTTGGTTTTAGCTCTTAAGTATCCCAACTTACTGCTCACTTCAGAGACCATCTATGGGTATTGTTTACTTTACATACACTTCTGTCTGCCTTCCTTTGCTGACATCCCCCTACCCTGCACAGTAGATCCCTAACCACCACCTCTTAGGTGGATTCTAGCATCTTGTACTTTTATTATATGACACTGAGCTAAAAATGGGCATTGATTCCTTGTGCAGTTGCCTATCTCTCAACTGTAAACACCACACGCTCCAAGATTTCTCTAGCCCATCTCCAATTATTCCTGGCACATAGTACATGGTCAGTAAATACGTATTAGCTAGTATATTAACCAGCTGAGAACCTGTAGCTGGAAGAACAGAAGAACAAAACTGCTCATTCTGAAAGCAAGAACAAAAACGAGAAACCCTGCTAATTCTGCATGTACCCATGATGTGCAAGGACAGACAAAGCTTTCTCTGAAACTAGAAAATGATTTTGATGATACTGTATTCCAAGTTGAGTTTTCTTCAGCACATTTCCTCCTGCAGAAATGTAAAGGGTATTTTACAATGTAATAGTCCTACAGGTAGCATTGCTTTTTGGTATCCACTGGATACCAGACTTTCAAAACTCCCTTGTACAAAAGTGCAGAATGTCTATATGTAGCTAGGCATATGCACCTGAAGGTCTTAAAAATCATGTTGGGACAACTGTGAAGCTGTGCCATCTCAATGCTGAGTAATAGGTGTCAGGAAATACTATGTCAGGAATAAAGAGAAGAAAAATGTTTGTATTGGGACTGGAGAGACAGCTCTTGCTGATCTTGGAGAGGACCTGAGTTCATTTCCCAGCACCTACATGGCGGCTCACAACCATGAGTAACACCAGTTCCAGGTGATCTGATAATCCCTCTGGCCTCTGAGGACACCAGCATGCACCTGAAACATATACATATTTCAGGCAAAACACTCATCTTTCATTAATATCCCTATCCCTATCTCTATCTCTATCATCTCTATCTATCTATCTATCTATCTATCTATCTATCTATCTATCTATCTATCTATCTATCTATCTATCTGCATATCTATCTATCTTCATATCTATCTATCTATCTATCTATCTATCTATCTATCTATCTATCTATCCATCTATCTATCTATCATTAAAAAATGTTTTTCACCTAAAGTTAATTGATTGCAATGATGTGGAATCCCTGGCGACAGAGATTACTTGCATGCAGAATTCTCCAGGCAACAAAAAGACAGCAGAGCTATAGACACTTCTAGAAAGCAATGCTTCCTTGTAGTGATCTTACACAGTAATATCAACCAGACATTGTTTACTTCTAAGGTCCTCAAAACATTAGTCATTATCCCACCAGTCCTTTAGGTATTCAGGCCAGCCTAAACACCAGCTGCTTTACTCAACAAGCAGGCAAGCCTTGCCTCTTCCTGCTTAAAATCATGTCTGCACCTTTTAAAATCATTTCACGGTGTGTGGACAGCCAAGTTTCGCTGCTGATGTATGCCTATCACAACGCAGGGCGCCTTAATCTAATCATCAAAACAAAGCATATTAGATCAGCTCCTGAATATCTTTTGCTTTGTTTTGCCCTTGGCTCCGATTCCAAGCCTTAAAAGGCCCTAGTCCACACTCTTGCATATTACAAAACGCTGTGGTCAAAATGCAGGCCAGTTCCTCATGCCAACTGGAACACACAGAGAGCTGATTGGTTTGCTTTGCATCTAAGTAGATAATGCCTCCATTGACCCATGAGTCAAGTGTGCTTTTTCTGAAGACTCTGATCTTTTTCCAAAAATAAATAGGCTTAATGACCTTGTAGCCATCACGATGATTAATTCACTACACCAGAACCTTTGTTCTAACCTGTCTGCATTCTCTAATTTCTAAATTTTACCCTGTAATTTTCTTGTATTAAGTGTTTCTATGGATTAAAAATAATACCTTACTTTGTTCTATTTTCTGTTTTATTTTTGAAAGGATTTAAATATAATGAATTTACAAAACATCTTTTTATGGCTATATGGTGTAATACAGTAAATGAAAATTTAAAATACAAATGCATAATGCTTCTATACATCTCTGTGTGTGATAAGGGTGCCTTCAAAAAGGTAGCTAGAAACCTTACACCAGTTTCAACATGGTAGACATGGCCTGGAAAGGGAAGAAAGAATGAGGCCAGCTGAAGAGATGGCTCAGTGGTTAAGAACAATAGCTGCTCTTTGAGAGGACCTGGGTTCAATTCCAAGCACCCACATGGCACCTCACAACTGTCTGTAACTCCAGGGGATCTATGCCTTCTTAAAATCTCTACAGAGTACTGCACTCACATGATGCATGGACACACACTCACACACACACACATTAAATTAAATTTAAAAAGAAGGAAAAATGGATGGTCAGGGGGTTGTGATTTATCTTTTAAAATTACAACATTTGAATGTTGTAGAAAAATAAGATTGGCTACATTGCAACCAGAGATAGGGAGTAACTCCCTCACAGATTTCCACTTGAAACATTTCCAAAGGGGAAAGTTAAGTAGATTAAGATAGGTAGTTCGATGCTCTCGGGAGCTCAGGGAGAGGGCAGAGATGTGGGAATTGGAGGGCACATGAAGGCAGCAGCCACATCAAGGGAGATGAGGGAGAGGCGAAATTCCTTAGGGGCCATGGTGAACAGAGCACAGCAAAAGCAGCCTGAAAGAGCTCACGACTTGGGGGAACCTACAGCAGAAGAGAGACTGGATGGATGTCCAAAACTTAGCTGGAGATCCAACCCAAGGTGAAACCTGCCTTCATTAACTATTACTAAATCAATACTAATCAACTTAAAGGGAAATACTCTACAAGAGAATATTGGTCATTTAGAGCAGGAGCACAGAACTAGGAAGAAGCAGCAACTACAAATTATCACTGGAAAGAGAAACTCTGTAGACTAGCAGAATAGATGCAGACAGAGATGAGCTGAAGAACTGGAAGCCTTTCAATGAATTCTCCAAAAAAAATCAAAACTACAGTAAAAAAATAAAAATATGAAAGAAACATTAGGACAAGGAAGGATAGGCGAAGTTTTAGAAAAAGACAATAAATGGAGGGAAGAAATTATTATTATTATTATTATTATTATTATTATTATTATTATTATTATTATTGGAGAGTTTTTGAGATAGGGTTTCTCTGTATAGGCCTGGCTGTCCTGGAACTCACTCTGTAGAGCAGGCTGGCCTCGAACTCAGAAATCTGACTGCCTCTGCCTCCCAAGTGCTAGGATTAAAGGCATGTGCCACCACTTTCCAGCGGGAAGAAATTATTAAGAGAACTCTTGATCGTGAACCTCCTACAATTACAGAAAGAAGAAAAACTACAAGGTGAAGGGTGAACAGAAAAGGTGAGAAAAGGCATACATTTCTAAATAATAAGTAAATTCAAGGACATCAAAATTGAAAGGAATGTTCTGGAGACAAAAAGTTAATACCAAGTTGATAATTTTTTTTTTTTGCTAGAGCTTTTAGCATCAATCTCTGGGTGATACTAGAACTCTTTCTTTCTTCCTTCCTTCTTTCCACCCTTCCTTCCATTCTTTCTTTCCTCCTCCTCCTTCTCCACCTCCTCTTCTTCTCTTTTGCTGTAGTAAGAAAAGAAGTCGAGCTCACAATGTTTTTGAAACGTGAAAGCTGAGCTCTTGTCAAGGGTCATGGCATCATTCTCAAGCAAACAGCTGCCTCAGTGCAGCACCTTACAGACTCCCATTGGCAGCACTCTTGGAGGAAGTGGCTTGATGAATAGACTATGTGCAGGAAACACAAAGAAAATGGGCATAAAGGCGAAACAAAAACTGAAGACTGCAGTGTCCCAGGTGGACCCTGAAAGACCAATGTAGAGCAAAGTGGAGAAATCTGCATGAAGCTGATCCTAACTTGAGTGATGGGACTTGGAAATATTGAATCTCCAGATTCCAAAGTCATACTCTCTGACATGGAACTAGCTAGGTTCCTTGTCAGTAAACACCAGGGGAGCCAAGCAGACAGCTGTGATTCAGTTTTAAAATTGGTAACACTTTCATAATGTGTGTTATGGTTTAGAGAAGTGTCTCTCAAGGCTCATGGATTAAAAGCTTGGTTATTAATATACTGGATATTTGGAAGGTGGTGGGACCTTTTAGAGGTGAGGCTTCATGGGAGAAAGTTAGGTCATTGGGGGTGTGCCATTGAGATCTGTGCTTCTTCTTTCTTTCTTTCCCCGTTGTCATGAGGTAAAGAGGGCTCCTCCACAGATCCAAAGCCACAGAATGCAGTCGGATGCCTCAGGAACTGAGCACCAATATAATTTTTCTCCTCCCTTAAAGTTCAATATCACAGGCATTCTGTTACAGTAGCCCAAAGATGACTAACACGATTTGTAAGTTTTCAAATTTCAGAAATAACCTCAGACTTATACAAACTGTGTAAACACAGCTATATTTAGAATTTTATCTAATGGGAATCTACTGAGATTTTCTTCTATGTCTGAATTCTGAGCATACTATGTGCTAAAGGAGCTTTCATCATATTTAATCTTAAACCATTACTGTAAAGTAAAGGTTTGCTACTAAAAGAACTTCCCATCTTTTTCTTGAGCCTCATTGGTGAACAGTGTAAGATATCACTATGGTTATTGTTCAGATTTGTTGCTTGTCCTGGTTAGTTTTAATTGTCAAGAGGACACGATCCAGACTCACCTGAGAGGAAGGCTTTGATTAGAGAATGGTCTAAACTATTATGGCCTGTGAGCATGTCTCGGTGGGATTGTCTTGATTGTTAATTGATGTAGGAGGACCCATCCCATCGTGGGTGGCACCATTCCCTAGGCAGGCGGTCTGGGGCTGTGTAAGAAAGCTACCTGAGCATGAGCCAGTGAGCAAGCCAACTAAGAAGCAGCATGCTGTATTTTCTTAGATACAAATGAGTTCCTTGGTTAGAGGTAATGTTGAGTAGAAATATCATTCCCAGAGGTTCTTGCCTTGATTGCCTGTCTGTCCCAGTGATGGACTGTGACCTGGAAGGATAAGTTGGAATAAACTTTTCTCTACAAGTTGCTTTCAGTTGTAGTGGTTTTTCACAGTCACAGAGATCAAGCTATAACAAGTAGTTTTATTGAGGTTCCCAACACAGCATCAGGGCTTGTAGCAAATGGAAAAAACAAACAAACAAACAAACAAACAAACAAAAACAGATATGTGCCTCCAAACATAATTTTATCACCAACTTACACATTGTACAAGACAGGGATGGCCAAAATTTAGCACATTTATGTTATATATTTATAATGAGTTTTCTGAGGTCACACAGAAGTGCAAAATGTACCCTCCAGTATACCAACCAAGGCAGGATATTGATATCACGCAGTCCAGACATTTTTAACTTCCAAAATATTTTGACATTCAACCAAAACTTATTTTTTGTTACCTGACATTTTAGAACATTTTGCCAGTTAAAAAGATCCAGGCTCAAGATAGAAAACTTTGAAAATGCAAAGCTAGAAAGAAGCAAAACTTTCTGCTATCCATGTGGCTGTTTAGTGCCCCTTAGAGTGGTTTTATTAACCCTGTCACTTAAGGCAATATTCACTAGTATACAGTTTATAACTATTTCTTGTTTCCACCCCAACACGTAGATCTGGACTTGGAACATGCCACCTAACTTCTCCTCTATAACTTGGAGAGTGCAGTCTGTATAGTCTGCCGTCTATAGAAGAGTAGAACTGATAGAGCTAGTATACCTCTAGCTATACACATACATAAATACACAATGCACACATATACATACAAATACACACATACACATATACATATATACACATACACACACACGCACGCACACACACACACACACACACACACACACACACAGGAACTTGCTGCACGCACACAGGAACTTGCTGATTGGCCTATGTGATACAGGCTAGAGAGTCCAGCAATGGCTGTCTGCACCCTGAGCCTGAGAGGGTGAGAACCTAGGAAGCAGCCTGTCCAAGGTGAGACGCTGCAGCAGTCCCCATCTGCAGCTGAAGGCCTGGAGATTTTCTGGAGAGTCACTGATCTTGAGTCCAGGTTGCAAGGCTGACGAAGCTGGGCTTTGATGGCAGTGGGAGGGGACCAACAGAGACACTCTCACAGTAAGAGACAGAGGTGAACAGGTAAAAAGCTGTTCATTGGATCTCTTCAGGTCTGAACCACGGCCAGAAGGTGCCACCAATGGGGAAAGGTCTTCTCCCCTCACCTAATCCTTCTGAGATGGATTGGCACAGACATGCCTAGAAGCTTGACTCTTAATTGGTTCCAGATCCAACAGAGATTCACCATCACAGGAGGATTATCTGTCAGATGGTGTGATTACAGTTCTCATCTCGTAGCACTGCCATGAGCATGAACCAAAAAGAGAGCGAAGCATTTAACCCTGTGACTGGTGCTTAGGAAGTATTCAGCAAATGTTTGCTAGTGTTAATATAATTATCACTGAAGCCAGGTATAGTGGTACAGCCCTATAATCCTAGCAGAGGCAGGAGGATCTCTTGACTTCGAGGCTAATCTGGTCTCACAGCAAGTTCTAGGCCAGTCAATGCTATATAACAAAGTCTTGTCTCTAAAATAAAATAAAATAAAATAAAATAAAATAAAATAGATAAATAGTACATTCTCTTGATGAGATGAGGGGACTTGGGACATGGCATCTACTAGCTCAAATTTCTCTTGCCTCTCTCCACTCCACCTAAACCAGAGGCCAAGCTGTAGTTGAAGACAGTGTTGGCATTAAACATGCCATTTTCTGCTCATTATTTCAAAGTAGAAAATCCCTGTGGGTTCATTTCACAGCCCTCCAGGCTGTTAACTTCAAGCACTTGATAGACCTTACATTTTGAGTCATTTAAATATAATATTCTCCTGTCTTTAAATCAAAAACTGTAAACACAAGGCAAAGAACACAGTTTAAGCTGTCAGGACTCGGAGTTCTGTCAGTTGAGGAAGACCATGTAACAAGATGTAGAGCATCCTCACCAGCCACAGGAAAGCCCTTCATAGGCCTTTCAGAAATTTCCTAAGCTGTCAGACATGCATTCTTACAGGTGTCAGCTGCAGCCTGCTTCTGTTCTCGTGGACTCCTTTTGCCTGTAGCATTTGGATTTCATTTGCATGGACTCTGGCAGAACATGCGCTTTTGTGTCTGGCTTCTTTTGCTTAACATATGCCTGTGAGATTTATCCCCATTGCTGTATCTAACACCCATGATGCTCTCAATTATTCAAATGTTATCAAGCAGGGGGAGGAGAGATCAAGAAAAAGCTTTTTATCTGAAACACCCGAACTAAGTTTGCAGCTTTGTACCAATTGGATATAACTCAGTCTGACTGTTTGACAAATCTTTGCAAATCCCAATGTTCTTAACTTCAAATGACTATAGAAATATTCATCTAATAATATCATTGTCAAGATTAAGAACATGGTGCCAGACATCTGCGTGAGAGTTTGTTCAATCTAATATAGCTGACACTCCAGAAGTGCTGACTAATTTTACTACCACAGCTAATCTTAGCAGGGTGGAGGGATAGAAACTGATTTTCTACATTACACATGCAACATAAATCTTATTTCCCACCATGGAATATATTTCAAAGATTGGAAGAGACTGTATCCAATAACATATAGTCTCAGAATTAAAATAAGTAAGTGATTAAAAATGCAGAAACCATAACTGGGGTTCTCTCTCTCTCTCTCTCTCTCTCTCTCTCTCTCTCTCTCTCTCTCTCTCT
>JADRCD010231893.1:6600-20248 GCA_019843815.1 Montemys delectorum | reverse complement strand
CCCCACCCTGGGCTTATAGTCAAAGCTGAAAGCATAAATTTCAGCTGAGGTAAAAATGCTCGACTGAGTAAAATTATCCACAGGATAACCTCACGCGATAAATCCAGGCTTAGGATTTAGCCTAGAATGTGATTAACTGCTAACAAAACTAGGCTTTTCCCCCTTATAAAAATACATAACTATTTATTCATAGGGAGGGAGTACCGATTTTTACCTGCAGTAAAAACTTTGCTTTGCCTCAAGAGCAGGCAGAAGAGAACCCGGAGACAGCCTGAATCTAGAGAGGAGCACTGATCCACGGTATCTGGTAAAGGTGCCTTGGTCCACCCAGGCCTCTGATCTTGCTGAAGCTGGCTCTCTGTGAAGCTGCCCTCTTCCTCTGTCCCTGCCTCTGATGAAGAACTCCCAGGAGCCAACAGTCTCTCTTGCCTCCGTCTGTGATGAGTCTGTGAATAACCTCTCAAGGGCTGTTTATACAGCACATATAAACAGTTTATACAGTTTTGTTTTTTAAACCAAGTATCTAGCACTGGTGGTGAGATCTTCTGGTCACCAGGAGAGCCGTGGCTGTTCTACTCGCAGGATACCTAAGGCCCAGAAAAAAGAACCTCAGAGATGTAAGACGTTAGAATCCTACAATGAAAAGTCATCAGAGGCTGTCTGAGCGCTGGTCCTGGACTTCTTGTTTGGTCTGTAGGAGTTTAACTTCCTCAGAAAGTGAAAGAACAGTGCTCTAGCTTGGATTTTAAATGTTCCCCAACATGCGTACACATGCACGGAACCACAAACATGCATTACGCACGCATTACGTACGCACGCACGCACGCACCCACCTGCAACCTCTTAAAAACTTAGCCCTCCATTTGGAACTATTGGGAAGTAACAAAAGCTTTAAGACGTGGGAGGTCACTGGGTCACTGAGGGGTTATCCTTGAAGGGGGTTTCGGAACCCTCATCCCATCTTCATTTTTCTCGCTTCATTTTCTGGTCATGAAGTGAATGGCTCAAATTTGCCCTCTGCATGATCCCTAACGAAGCAATGGGACCCAGCTGATTACTGACTGAAAAACCTCTAAAACTGTCAGCCCAAATCTTTGTTCTTAGTGAGTTTAAGGTCTCACATATTTGTTATAGTTAAAGAAAGCTAACGCAGAGAGACAGTGGATAAAATTTCACCGGAAGCTACATCTGATTTGCATCTTAAAGAAGTGGGAGCATTCTGTGTGGCAGAGAGAAGACTGGAAGAGGAGGGGATTGGACCTGAGGAGTAGGGCTGGCTGATCAACCTCAGAGGTTTTGTTTTCTTCTCTTTATACTTAGTTTATAAGGTAGTTGGGGTTAATCCCTTAGTATTGTTAGCAACAAGTATAGAAAACCCAAAACCGTGGAGCTGACAATGTTGACGATACTGAGGATGAAGTTCTTTTTGGTAGAGTGTACAAAGCCCCGGGTTCCCTTCTCAGAACTCCATAAGCTAGGTGTGCTGCACAGAACTCTGATCCTAGCACTCTGGAGGTAGAAGTAGGGCGAGCGAAGGTTCATGGTTGGTTGAAACTACATAGAGAGTTTGAGACTGGCTTGGGATTCATAAGACCCTGTCTCAATGACCCTCCCCCAAAGAAACAAAATGCAAAGATTTCAATGAATAGCAAAGCAAGATAGGTAAGGCTGAGCACACTGTCTTTCAACAGGAAGTCTGGACCTTTGGTATATTTAGGGGACACTTTTAACCACCACAACATGGGAATGGCTGTTTTGACATCTGGTAGGCAGAAGGTAACAATTCGGCTCAGCATCCTACAGAGCACAGGATAGAAACCTCCACTTGCAAACCAAGTGTCTGGCCCTAAAGATCAGTAGTTGTAAAGTGAAAATGTACTGTCAATGCATGTATTTCTAGGGACCATGACACCTCCCTTTGGGCCTTAGTGTTTGTGGGACTTAAAAATGAGCCAGCACAAAGCGATTCTAAGTCTAGGAAGCTGAGAAGAATGTGTTGCTTAACACAGTGCTAGCTGCTGTTAAGCAAAGCTCTTACTCCTGCCTCTTTGGGACTTTTCTTTTCATGAGAGTAGAGGACAGCTGAGAATGCCTTGAAAATTTTCCATAAGAAATTAAACGCCCGCCCAGTGAGTTTACATTTCTCCTGTCAACATGTATCCCTTTTGGCATCTCTTGTTGCTGAGCCATACGAAAACTTGTCACTTCTTCCTCAGACATGCTGGCAAGTGCTGCCCCAATTAAAGGAAATAAATAACACGAGCCAAAGGAAATGGCAGAGCTCTGGTCTTTTTGCTCGCCCATTGGGGAGGTAGAGTCTAGTGGAAAGATGCTGAGATGAAGTAAAGTCCACACAACATGGTAGGTTCGCTCAGCACGCAGTGGTTACCCTTGTAAGATCCCTAGTCTCTAGCTGAGGCACGATATCCCAGCAAGGACATCCCTTCTTCCTATAGGAATTAGTTCTCTCCCTTCAAAATCAGATGTGATTCACCCTTCAAGTGAAGGATAATGATGGAGCTTTGGGGAGATTTTCAGCGCTGCTCTTCCCCTTCCTCCTGATCCCAGGAGCATCCCTCCTCCACAGGTGCCCCGCATCCCCAGTGGTGAAGGTGGTAGTGATGCTGGATTCTATTTTGATGGGGAAAGTGGGGTCCGTGTGTATTGCTAAAATACTTATAAATCCTGGGACAGGGAATACTGCTGTTGGGGACAGCCGTGGAGCACCCTTAGGGAGCACTTCCACTGGTAAGAACATGAATGCCCATACATTTCCCTCTGTCGGCAGCCTCTGGGGTGGTGGCTACCACAGCCATTGTAGGGATAACGAAGGTCCTCTAGAATGATGTTATCTCTGAGAAGCACATATGTGCTGTGATGTTGACAAGCGCATTGTGAAGGGGCGTCAATGAAAGCTGCCCTCAGTTGGGGACCAGAAGAATGATGATCATTTTCAACTTTCTGAGTGAACAAATGAGGACGCATCAGAGCACTCCATGCTCAAGTAACAGAGGACAGCCTCTCAGTGAGAGCCTTGGCCTCTGGCATCCTGGAATCTAATGTATGAGATCCCCATGATTTCAGGGTTCAGGTGATGCTGGAAATAATCTGCTCACAGCGGGTACCTTGTCAGATATGTGATCTATCTCCTATTTGTATAATTATGGATCTCTAAAACATTGCTCATTTCATGTCCATAATATATACATATATACATTGTCTTAGTCAGGGTTTCTATTCCTGCACAAACATCATGACCAAGAAGCAAATTGGGGAGGAAAGGGTTTATTCAGCTTACATTTACATGGCTGTTTATCACCAGAGGAAGTCAGGACTGGAACTCAAGCAGGTCAGGAAACAGGAGCTGATGCAGAGGCCATGGAGAGATGTTCCTTGCTGGCTTGCTTGCTTCTCCTGGCTTGCTCAGCCCGCTCTCTTATAGAACTCAAGACTTCCAGCCCAGGGATGGCACCACCCACAAGGGGCCCTACCCGCTTGATCACTAATTGAGAAAATGCCCCACAGCTGGATCTCATGGAGGCACTTCCCCAACTGAAGTTCACTTCTCTGTGATAACTCCAGCCTGTGTCAAGTTGACACTCAAAACTAGCCAGTACATACATGTATATATATTATATATATATATGTACTATACATGTCTATACTATATATTATATGTAATATATATTAAAAACTATTATATAGTACATATTATATATGAGATATACTAATATTAGTTTTAATAAATACAACACTTAATTAATGCTATTTGTCCAATGGGCAATTACAGTGATTGCCAAAAAAAGAAAAAAGATTCAAAACTTACCAAAAGATAGCCCACTTGGAGGTTTATCGAAGGATCCGTCCTCCCTTCAGTTCAGCTAGAGTCTGGCTATGTAGCGCTAGCTGACCTCTATCTACTCTGTAGTTAAAGCCAACATTAAACTCATCATCCTCCTGCCTCAATCTCCTGGTGCTTCCATCATAGATGTGCAAGACCACACGTGGCTTTGTCATAGGGTCCTTGTGTTCTGAAGGAAGCTTGACATGAAACAGCACAGTATTTCATCTCAGATGTCAGTCAGGGAAGGTGAAGCTGACCCTGCCTCTAAGCTGGCAGCCATGTCTGTAAGGTGATTTTAATCTCTTCATGTCTTTGGTAATAAAAACAAGCTTCTCTTCAAGCTGTTCCAGCTCCGTGGGCTGACTCTCTCCTTTGGAATTAGGTCACTAGGGCCAAATAAATCACATACTTAAAAAAAAAAACCCAAAAACTTCTCATAGCTCAATATAGCAATACAATCATTGCATATATGTGCTGTCCCATTAATATACAGGGGTGTGCATCAGTGTCTGTGCTCAGGCTTGTGTTAAAGCTCTGCTTATTAAGTCATAGGTCCATATGGAATTGATTCCTCAAAGCCCACACATTCTTATTAGCACTTCTCTCTACTGGCAAACACATTTCATCAAATGTGATGCAGAGGGTTTGAGGCAGACTTTGTTATGACTCAGCGTGAGGAGTTGGGAATCACAGATGTGCCGTCAATCAAGTAAGTCGGTCCCTTGTGTCCTTCTATGGCACTTTCCTTTTGCAAAATTAATCTTCAACCCCCCCCACTGCACTGACAGACTTGGCTCTCATTGGAGAGAAAACTGCAGCCAGCTGGACCTGATGCACAGAAGGGGACATAGGGCTGCCTCCCACATAGAACTGCCACGTCTGGTGACCCTGGAGCCACTGCTTACCCAGAGTGTGCCCGGCCCCATGTGTCCCCTGACTGCTCACACTTTCTCAGACTTCATCCCTTTCCTGTCCTCTGCCAGATCCACAGCAAGCATGGTTAAGTTGACTGACAAGTCCTCCCCTAGGCTCTGCTCGTTCCCCAGTTACAAGTTCACATGAGGACCGTCCTGAGAAGGACCCAGGGTCTTGTATTCTTTTTATGTGAGCCTCTCTAGAGCTTGCTACCAGTAGCTCTGTTGGTCCTAAGCATAAAAGCACATCCATGACTGGTGTTAGGTTTAAAGAGAATGGAGATCAGGGAGGAGCCAAAGAAAAGGTTTCTAGGGGCTGGGGAGGTTTCTCAGTTGGTCAGGTCCTCACTGTGTGGGCAAGAGGACCTGAATTCATTTCCCCATATAAAAGTAGGGTGTAGTAGCATGTACTGGTAATCTCAATGCTGGGGAGGTAGAGGCAGGAGGAGGATCTCAGAAGCTTGGAGGGTAGCCAGCCTAGTTGATGAAAAACCCTGTCTTTAAAAACATGGTGAATGGCTCCCATGAAACCTCCAAGTTTCTCCTCTGGCCTCCACATGTATATGTCTGCATGTGTCTACATACATATACTTGTGAACACACACACACACACACACACACACACACACACACACACCATCATACAAGCTCACTGGTGTCTCAGCTTCAACACTGAGCAAACAGATCACAGGGGAAGGTGGTGTGGTCTGGGTAAAACCTATGGTTATGTTTCATCTCCTCCGGGCTTTTAGAGGCCATCACTCATTTGGTACAAAAACAGAAGCATTGAGGAGGTGCTGTGTGGAAGAACATTAGTAGGGGGAAGGAACGGGAAGGGCTTTTCCAAGGAACCATGGCCTGGCCGCACTCATAGCTCCTCTCTGCAGGGCCTAGCCAAAGTGATTTCAATCTCACATCTGATCAGAAGCCAAATAAACACAGAGAGAGGCAGGCTTTAATTCTAACTTCACGGTCCTCTGTAACTTAGCGGTGCTCTTTTGCTTTAGTCTCATATATATTCATGACAAGTCAGACATCTTCATATGTAATGCTAGTCTTTTTGTTGAAGTCACTCACAAAGATACATTAGCCGATTTACTATAATTGTTTCTTGACATTGTTATAACATAGTGAAGGAAGTACATGGCTCTAGAATGGCACAGTCAGGATTTTTTTCTTTCACTGAAAATAGATTTTTCTCCATATACTTTATCCTGCTTACAGTCTCCCCTCCCTCTATTTCTCTCAGTCCCTCCCAATCTCACCCTTCTTCCCTACTTTAGGAAATAGACATCTAAAGGATAATAATAAAATAAGGTAAAATGTAATAAGATTAAACAAAAGCAGACAAATCAGGACAAAACAAACAGAAGGAAAAGAGCCCAAGAAAAGGCACAAAAAGCAGGTAAGGGCACAGACACACTCGTTTGCACACTCAGGGATCTCATAAAAAGCACGAAATTGGAAGCCGTAAAATATACAAAGCCTGTGGGGGTAAAAGAAGTAGGTAAAAGCCTGACTCAACATTATGAGACAAAGAACCACAAAGATTAGGATCAAGTTAATTTTCCTTTAGCATTTACTTCTGGGCATGAGGTCTACCTTTAAGAGTGCAGGCTCTGTACATATACCTCACCCTCTTGAGAGTTCATATGTATATCAGCCCTGCTGTGTAGTAGGATACATGCATACCCAAGCATGGTACAGTTGGATCTTGAGGTAAATAGATTTCTAGCTTCCTGAGGAACTGCCACATACATTTTGACAGTGACTGTATAAGTTTGCAGGATCAGGGTTCCCCTAACTCTACATCAGTGCTAGTATGAGCTGTCATTTGCTTTATTGATCTTGGCCATTCTCAAGGGCATGATGAAATCTCAAAGTAGTTTTGATTTGTATTTCCCTGATGACTAAGGATGATAAACAGTTCTTTAAGTGGTTGTGATCCATTTGAGTTTCCTCTTTTGAGAATCATGGTTAGATTGGTACTCCATTTTAAAAATTGGGTTGCTTGTTTTCTTGTTATCCACGGGTTTTATGAGTTCTTTATATTTATTGGTATTAGTCCTTTATTGGATATGTAGTTGGAAAAAATATTTCCTCATTTTGTAGGCTGCTACTTTATCCGAACAACAGTGTCCTTTGCCTTGCAGGAGTTTTTCAGTTTCATGAGGTTCGATTTATTAATTGTTGATCTTAGGACCTGTGCTAATGGTGTTCTGTTCAGAAAGTCTTCCTGTGGCAATGAATCCAAGGCTATTTCCTTCTTTCTCTTTTATCAGGTTCAGCGTATATCTGCTTTTCTGTTGAGGTCTTTGACTCATTTGGAGTAGAGTTTTGTGCAAGGGGATAGGTATGGATGCATTTGCATTCTTCTACATGCAGCCATCCAGTTTGACCAGCACCATTTGTTGATGATGCTGTATTTTTCCAGGGTATATTTCTGGCTTCTTTATCAAAACTCAAGTAGTCATAGGTTAGCAGATTCATGTCTGGGTCTTCAATTTTATTGATCCACCTGTCTTGTCTTTGTGCCAGTACCATCCTGTTTTTATTACTATAGCTTTGAAGTACACTTTGAGGTTAGGGATGATGATACCTCTAGAATTTATTTTATTATTCAGGATTGTTTTTAGCTATCCTGGGTCTTTTTGTGTTTCCACATTGTCTTAGTCAGGGTTCTATTCTTGCACAAACATCATGACCAAGAAGCAAGTTGGGGAGGAAAGGGTTTATTGAGCTTACTTCCACATTGCTGTTTATCACCAGAGGAAGTTAGGACTGGAACTCAAGCAGGTCAGGAAGCAGGAGCTGATGCAGAGGCCATGGAGGGGATGTTCCTTATTGGCTTGCTTCTACTGGCTTGCTTCCACTGGCTTGCTTCTCCTGGCTTGCTCAGCCTGCTTTCTTATAGAACCCAAGACTTCTAACCCAGGGATGGCACCACCCACAAGGGGCCCTACCCCCTTGAACACTTAATTGAGAAAATGCCCCACAGCTGGATCTCATGGAGGCACTTTCCCAACTGAAGCTCCCTTCTCTGTGATAACTGCAGCCTGTATCAAGTTGACACACAAAACTAACCAGTACACACATGAAGCTGAACATTGTCCTTTCAAGATCCATGGAGAACTGTGTTGGAATTTTGATGGGGATTGCATTAAAATCTATAGATTGTTTTTGGCAGGATGGCCATTTTTACTATATTAATCCTATTGATCCATGAGCATGAGGGATCTTTGCATCTTTTGATATCTTCTTTGATTTCTTTCTTCACTGTTTTCAAGTTTTTGTCATATATGTCTTTCCCTTGTGTGGTTAGAGTGATTCCCAAGATACATTTTTGAGGCTATTTTATATGGATGTTGTTTTTATGATTTGTTTCTCAGTCTGTTTGCCATTTGTATATTGGAATGCTCCTGAATTTTGTGAGTTAATTTTGTATCCTGCACTTTGCTGAGATGATTATATTTAGAGAGGAGGAAAATATGAAGATCTGCAGTTTATCTGCTTTCTTCCCTGTCCTGTGTGGAAGGCAGGTTCCAAGAAGATGCCTCCATAGGATGATGATGGCTGGGATAAGGGGATGCATTCTGTTGATGGCTGCCAGTAATAACCAGTTATAAGCCAGAAAGGCATGCATGTTTCCTTTGACCCTGTTTGCTCCATGTGTGTTTTACAAACATAAGTATCTATTAATTTGGTAGGGCTTCCATGACAAAATGCAATAAAGTAGGCAGTTCATTAAAGAGACATCTGTCTCTTATCATTATACAATTCTGGATGAAAGAATCCCAAGAGTTGCTTTCTTCTGGGGACTGGAAGGGAGACATTGTCCCATGCCTCTTTTCTAACTTATGGAAGATTGCTATTTATCTGTGATGCTCCTTGGTATGTGGAAACATCATCCCCATTTCTGCCTTCATCTTCACCATGGTGTGTGTGTGTGTGTGTGTGTGTGTGTGTGTGTGTGTGTGTGTGCATGTGTGTGTGCGTGTGTGTGTGTGCCCTAGTTTCCCTTTTTAATAATGATAGCATTCATAGGATAGGAAGTCTACTGTGTTCCAATACTATCTTATTTTAAGTAATCACATCTACAGTGTCCCTATTTTCTAAATAAAGTCATTTGTTGAATGCTAGAAGTGGCTCTTATATGTGAATTTTGGGGAGACACACAGAAGCCTATTTCAGGGCATACTAGTTAGCTCTTCATAGGGGAAGTGTTGTCTATCTAGAGTTACAAAATGGAAGCTCTCCTTGCTTTCAGTTGGGCAAGACACATGGAAACCACAAGTCCTGTGCTATAGACAGGGTCATCTTGCCAGGCTGTAGTTTAATAGAAAT
This sequence comes from Montemys delectorum, assembly GCA_019843815.1. Lineage (NCBI taxonomy): Eukaryota > Metazoa > Chordata > Mammalia > Rodentia > Muridae > Montemys > Montemys delectorum. The sequence goes on along the minus strand of JADRCD010231893.1, from coordinate 11,146 downwards.
TCCCATAAGCTTTATTTTACACAAGTAGAAATAACACTTGGATTTTGACTAACCATTTCTTCAAAAGTAGGGCATATGGTCGTAAGGGTACAGTTTTTTCATTACTTTATTTATTCATTTCACATCTTGATCATAGCCCCCCTCCTCTCCTCCTAGTACTATCATCCTACCCCCTCCCATACCTCCTCCCCATCTCCAGTACCAACCCACCCTGACATATCAAGCCTCATCAGGACTAAGTTGCACCCTTTCTCACTGAGGCTAGACAAGGAAGCCCAGCTAGGGGAAAGGGATCCAAGGCAGACAACAGAGTCTGAGAGATGGTCCCCGTTCCAATTGTTGGAGGACCCACATGAAGACCAAGCTGCACATCTGCTACATATGTGTAGGAGGCCTAGGTCCAGTCCATGTATGCTCTTTTGTTGGTCGTTCAATCTCTGTGAACACCCATGGGTCCAGGTTAGTTGACTCTGTAGGTCTTCTTCTGGGAGGGATCAATATATAGAGTTAAGATGAAATACTTTCTTTTTTATTAGATATTTTCTTTATTTACATGTCATATGATATCTCCTTTCCCAGTTTCCCCTCCAAAATAAACAAAAAAACAAAAAACAAGAACAAACCCCTGCTCCCTCCCCTCTCCTCCTGCTTGCCGCCACCCTACTGTGAGCCTCTACTTCTGTATTAGTTGGGTACTGTCAGAGCCTCTCAGGAGACAGCTATATCAGGCTGGTTTGTCCTTCCTTCAGTCTCTGCTCCATAGTTAGTCTCTGCAACTCCTTCCATGGGTATTTTGTTCCCCTTTTTAAGAAGGAATGAAGTGTCCACATTTTGATCTTCCTTCTTCTTGAGTTTCTTGTGGTTTGTGGATTGTACTTTGTGTATTCCGATCTTCTGGACTAATATCCACTTATTAGAGAGTGCATACCATGTGTGTTCTTTTGTGATTGGGTTACCTCACTCAGGATGATATTCTCCAGATCCATCCATTTCCCTAAGAATTTCATAAATTCATTGTTTTTAATAGCTGAGTAGTACTCCATTGTGTAGATGTAACAAGATCTTTATCAATCCTATATTTGATAGAGGGCTAATATCCAATATATACAAAGAACTCAAGAAGTTAGACTCCAGAGAAACAAATAACCCTATTAAAAATGGGGTACAGAGCTAAACAAAGAATTCTCAACTGATGAATACCAAATGGCTGAGAAACACCTAAAGAAATGTTCAACATCCTTAGTCATCAGGGAAATGCAAATCAAAACAACTCTGAGATTCCACCTCACACCAGTCAGATTGGCTAGGATAAAAGACTCAGGTGACAGCAGATGCTGGAGAGGTTGTGGAGAAAGAGGAACACTCCTTCATTGCTGGTGGGATTGCAAGCTGGTACAACCACTCTGGAAATCAGTGTGGAGGTTCCTCTGGAAACTGGACATAGTTCTACCAGAGGACCCAGCTATACCACTCCTGGGCATATACCCAGAAGATGCTCCAACATGTAATAAGGGCACATGCTCCACCATGTTCATAGCAGCCTTATTTATAATTGCCAGAAACTTGAAACAACCCAGATGTCCCTCAACAGAGGAAATACTCTATAAGGGATGTTTGTGGTTCTGACCCAGTTTTAACAAGCTCTGTTTGAGTGATGGAATCCCTAGAGTGGTGTTTTAAATACAGACCTGTTTCCTGATATACAGCACTTCTTGCAAGTGTGAGGTACTGAATGATAAGATGGTTTGTGTTGTAAGTGAAATCTGCTTCCAAGTTCAATTTACTTCAGCTCAAGTCCTGGCTGCTCCAAAGTAAAGACTCTGGGTAAATCCTCCTGCTATAAATTCTAACAGTGTCACACCTGGGATCAGGCTCAAAACCACTGGGGTTCCAGACTCCCTGAAAGAGCCATCTATCATTACTGAAATCGGATGGCCTTGGTGACACTGGTGTGGTCTGGGGAGTATTAAACTCTGAAGTTAGTTATTGGCCCCCATAGGATGTCCCTCATCTCAGCTTATGCTTCATTTCTGCCCAGAGGCACAGATAGAGCACATTGAACATGGATAAAGAGATGAGGGAAGGATCAAAAGAACATTTGAATGACATTTATTTGGAAGGTTTGGGGACCATTCATTTAGCAAATAACAATACTTGCTAAAAGAGTACTGTAAAAATAATTTTTATTAAGCCTGTTCTTTGACAATTTCACACACGTGTACAATGCATTCTATTACTTTCACATTTGCCACCCTCTCTTATCTTCTTCCCACCCTTGCTATTCTCCTTGTTCCTTGCAAGTCCCTTGTCACATTCATGATTTTTTTTTCTGTTTTGTTTGTGACCCACTGTGTTTAACCAGGGTGTCTGTATGACCACAGGTTTGAGCTAGCCAACAGAGCCTGGTTCACCCATGGATGTGTACACAACTGAAAATAATGATCTCTTCTCCCCCAGAATCCATTATAACCCCATAGTTCAGGAGAGATGAGCTGGGCCTTGTGAGCCCCTCCGTAACCCTGGATTACTGTTGACAGGCTCAGTTTAATGCAGACACAGTGTGGCAGCCATGTTTCCTATGAGATCATGACTATAATGACTCTGTCATGCCTGGAAGACCGTCTTTAATGGCCCTTCACCATGCCTTCTGGCTCTTATGTTCTTTCCACATACTTTTCTGTGTCCAGTGAGCCCTAGAGGGGATGGTATAAATGTCCTGATTAGGGCTCAGCATTTAGTAGGCACTTATTCTCAGCACCTTAACCTGCTCCGAGTCTCAGCTGTTCATTGCCAAGAGGAGCTTCTCCGAATAAGGCTGGGAGTAACATTGTCTGTGGGTATACATATTTAGAGTCTAACAGGTGAGTTCCCCCTATGGTATCATATAAGCCCTCCTCAGCCATGGGCTTTTGATTAGGTTTGCAGTTTTAGACACGAAACCCATTCTGTAGAGCAAACCTCATATCCAATGAGAACACTGTTTACTTCCGCAATAGTAGTGCCACCCCTGAACCAGTAGGCGCACCTTGCCTGGCAGTTTGGCATTATAATTCATAGGGTTCATTGTTGAATGAGACCATTGATACCATTTCTCCCCCATCAGGTTACATGGCATCTCTGGCACTACAAAAGCTAGCCAGCTGAAAGGGACCTTCCAACACAGCTCCAGCTTGAGTTTTCTGTATCGTGCAATGAGTGTATGTGGTGTCTTCAGCTACAGGGTCTTTTAAAATATTTATATTTGATTATGTATGTCTTTGTGGTGTGTGTGTGTGTGTGTGTGTGTGTGTGTGTGTGTGTGTGTGTGTGAGAGATTGCAGGTGCCAGCAGAGTCTAAATGCAGATCACACTCCCCCCCCGGCCCCCGAAGCTGGAGTTACAGGCAGCTCTGAGTAGCCTGATATAGGTACTGAGAACAGGACTTGGATCCTCTACAAGAGCATCGAGGCCTCTCTCTCACACCCTTCTTTTTTTAATGATGCAACAATTATTTTTAATTTTGTTTTCCTTTTTTAGGCAATTAAAAAATTATGATATAATTACATTGTTTTCTCCTCTCTATGGCTTCTCCTGCCAATCCCTTCCATGTCCCTCTACTCACTCCCTCTTAAACTCGTGGCCTCTTTTCCTTTATTATTATTATTACATTTATACGCATATATAACTGCATGATATAAACATAAGCGGTTGAATCTGTTTAGTGTTACTTGTATGTATATAATTTTAGAACTAACCACTTGGTACTGGATAACCAACTAGGGACTCATCCCTGGAAATAATAACTCTTCCCTCAATCAGCAGCCATTAGTTGCCTGTAATTCTTGATCTAAGGTTGGGAGCCGTGAGATTTCTTTGTTCCATATTAGCACATCTTTTGCTGTTGTTACTGCTCAGGTCTTGTTGGGGCAGACATATTGTTGAGGTATCAAGGGTGTAGATGCCTTGTGATTTTTAAGAGATAATTTCACAGAAGACCTCCTGATCTTCTGGGTCTCTCTTCCCATGCCTTCAAGTTCAACTAGACAGCTATTGGTTATTATCAAGATATGAATGCCATTATTACATCTTTAGGGGCATCTTGCTATGGTGGTCATTGTTATAATTCATGGACATCACAGCTGGGTAGGACTATTGATTGTTTACCTTTCTTGACAGCTTGCATAGCACCTTCTGGTACTCTGAAAGACCTAAGATATATGTGTGTGTGTTGGGGGGGACCCTCTCATCAGATATAGCTTGAATCTTCTGAGTCCTGTGTCCAAAGTGCATGGAGTCCTCATCAATAGGTACTTTACCTTCAGCTTTTGAGAGGTAACCAAGTGCATTAACAATAGTCTGTTGTTTTGAGAGTATCTTAGTTGCCTCTGATCAGCAACTTGAAAAGAGGTTTCTAATGTCTGGTATAGGGCTTTTATAGATAATACATGGCTCTTGGGGAGGGAAGTGGTAAAACTTAACTGAAACTTTCTCATTCCCCATCACTTCCTCCTCCCTCCTACCTCTCTCTCTCTCTCTCTCTCTCTCTCTCTCTCTCTCTCTCTCTCTC
>JADRCD010231892.1:14305-25874 GCA_019843815.1 Montemys delectorum | reverse complement strand
GGGTCTCTGGGAGGAGTGGGGTACAAAAGGGAAACAAGAATGTGATTTAATTCTATTTACTTAAAATACGTTTTTAAATGTTAACAAATTCAGACAAATTGAAATCATGTAACTTTTCTCATCATAAGGCAATAAGTTAATTTTTTTAAAAAAGAAAAGAAAAGCTCTTGATTTGGAAGTTGACTCTTTACGCTGCCACACTGCTATATTAGTACATGGTCTCTAAAAGTTTTCTAGTAACATTTTTTGACCTCTATCAACTGCAAATAGGGACAGTTTGTGATTTTTTTTCCCTACTTGTATCTTCTAAATTTCCTTCATTACTTATTATATTGCATTATTGCCCCACCAAGTACTTCAAGTACAATGTTGAAAGGAGTGGAGATAGTGACCGCCTCTGCCTCATTCCTGACTTCAGGTGGATTGGCTCACACTTTCCCCACTTGGGATGATACTGTCTGTGGGTCTGTCAAATACAGCTTCTCATATATTGTAATATGGCTGCTATACCTCTACATTTTCTAAGACCTTTATCATAAAGGTATGTTGGATTTTAACAATTTTTTTTCTGTATCTATTAAGGAGATCACATAATTTTTGTCTTTAATTCCATTCATGTGGTTTAGTCCACTTACTTAATAGTGTACGTTAAACCGTTTCTACATTTCAGGGTTAATAACAACTTTGTCATAGTAGATAATATTTTTGATATATATCTATATTCTAGCTTCAATTATTTTATTGAGTATTTTTGAGTCTATGTTCATTGGTGATAATGGCCTGTAATCCTTCCCTCTTCCCTCCCCCTCCTCCCCTCCCCCCCCCCACCCCGTGTGAACCAGTTTGGGTATTACAGTGATACTGACTTTTTAGAAAGAGTTGGGGAGTGTTCCTACTGTTGCTTTTCTTCTCTTTTGTAAAGGATGTTTAAGGAGGAATGGCTATAGATCTTTAACTGCCAAATAGAAGTCTGCTGTGAATCCATCTGGTCCTGGACTTTTCTATGCTTTCAATCTCACTTAGGTCTTTTTGGCTGTTAATTTTCTGTTGGTTTAATTTTGGTTGTTTGGCTGGATCTAGAAAACCATATATATCTTTTAAATTTTCCAGCTTCATGGAGTATACATTTATTTGTGTTTGTTTTCCTTTTTTAATGTAATTACTCAGAGCTAAACGTTTCCCTGGCAGGACTATTTCCACTGGGCCCCAGCGGTGTGTATGTTGTATTTGTAGACTCATTTAGTTCAAAGAAGTTTTCTATTTCTTCCTTGATTTCTTGTTTGACCTGTCCACCACTTAGTAATGAGTGGTATAATCTCTGTGAGTTTGTGTATTTAAGAGAGATTTGTTTGCTGCCAATTTAAGTGTTTATTGCATTGTGGTCAGATCAGATGCAAGGAGCGCTTTCAAACCTTTTGAATCTGTAAAGACTTGTGTTGTTCTCCACAATGGGATCTATTTTAGAAAAGCTCCCATGTGGTGCTGAGCAGAATGTGAATTTCTTGGAGTTTGGATAGAACACTCTGGACGTATTCTGTCAAATCCATTTGTTGTTTGGTGTCAGTGGCTTTTGATGTTTCTCTGTTTACTTTTTGTCCAGATGACTTGTCTATTAAACAAGCTTGGACATTGAAGTCACTGTGAGAACAAGCTCCAAGAATGGAGTCAACAAGAGGAATTCTGAGTGTTTATGAGAAATCTCCAAGAACCCAACACAAGGCGAGTCCTGTGACCTGCATTTCTTAAAAACCTTCACATTGTTCTTAGAACGTAGCTCTTGCCCTGCCCTGGTGACACAGGAGCTCTTGCCCTGCCCAGGTGGGACACAGGAGCTCTTGCCCTGCCCAGGTGGGACACAAGAGCTCTTGCCCTGCCCGGGTGACACAGGAGCTCTTGCCCTGCCCGGGTGACACAGGAGCTCTTGCCCTCCCCGGGTGGGACACACAGGAGTGAGTTTACTTTAGATTATTTATTACAACTAGTGATTGTTATCTGTTTATATTCTTCTGTGGAAAAAACGTGTTTTCACCACGTGCTTCCTGCCCGTTACATGCAGCCTTTCCTTGTGATTGGACATGTCACTCATGTGACTCTGAACCCTCAAGTACAAACTGTCTGATGCTCCAAATAAAGTTGGCCACTGCATGAGACCAGTCCACCTCATTTTTAGACTATTCCAGGTTCATGCTGCCAACTAGAGTGGTAAAGCCCTACCACTAATGGATTGATATAATTTTGTATTTAAATTCCAATAATGGATTTTAATTAAAAGTGGGCATCTCTAAGTTTGATACGCAGATGTTTAGGATAGTTCTGGATTAACTGTTCCCTTGACTGGAATTAAGTGTCCCTCTCTCTCTATGTCTTCTGAGCAGTTTTAGTTTGAAGTTTGTTTTGTCATACAATGATACCAGCGTGCTGACAAGTCCCTTCTTACTGGAGTACCTTTGTCCACCTTTTTACTCTAAAGCAGTGTGTATCTTTACAATTATGCTGCTTCAGCCATGTGGTATTGGCATACACCTTTAATCCAAGCACTCAGGAGTCAGAGGCAGGAGGATCTCTGAGTTCTAAGTCCAGCCTGGTCTACAAAGTGAGCTCCATGACAGCCAGAGACACCCAGGAAAGCCCTATCTTGAACACAGTAAGTATGCTGTTCCCTGTGAGCAGCAGCGAGATGGACTCTGTCTCCTATAGACTCACAGTCAGTCTGTATTTCTGATGGGAGAACTGAGGCCGCTGACACTGAAAGACCTTACTAAATGTGTGTGCTAGCTAGAGTCACCTATAACCTTGTTAAAGATCTGCTCTCCCATTGACCCAGGATTTTTCTTCCTCATGTATGTCTATAATTCAAAGGTTTGTGTTGCTTGTGGTTTCGTCTTTGTGTCGCATTTCCTGTGTGTTCTTTTCATGTGTTTTTGTGTTTTGTTTTGTCTTTTAATTTTCCATGTTACTTGTTTATTCGTTCTTGATCCTCTCTTTTATCTTAGGACTTGCTATTCCTTCTTCTTGATCCACTCACTTTTAAGGCTTTCCTTTGAGATTCCTGGTAGGGCTGCTGGACTGTCCAACACTGCCTTCATTTCACTTGGCACTCTTTCCCTTCACTATCTCTGCCTCTTCACTCACTTCCACTTTTACATCCTGGACAGTCTCCATTCCTTCTGGAGAATGTGTTTTCTTGGGCATCACTCAGGCATTTATTCTCCAGATACTTTTTCTTCCAGCTGTTTTTTGTGTGTTCTTTAAACTCTTTGAATTCTTTGTCATAATGTTTTCTGTATTTTAATTTTTTTTATTTATTATATATAAGTACACTGTAGCTGTCTTCAGACACCAGAAGAGGGCATCAGATCTTGTTACAGATGGTTTTGAGCCACCATGTGGTTGCTGGGATTTGAACTCATGACCTCTGGAAGAGCACTCAGTGCACTTAACCACTTAGCCATCTCTCCAGCCCCTGTATCTTAATTTTAAATTATGAGTGCTTTTAATTTCTGAATCCTAAAGTTTGTCTATGTAATTCTCAATAGCAAGTACTTCTACAGGCCTGGTAGTTTTGGAGAGAATATATTGGCTTGATGATTCACACTGTCAGTACTCCTGTGATGAGAACCGGCTAACACTGGAGGAGAACATGGGAAGTCTGAGTGTGGAGCAAGGTGTTGTGCACTGCACGATCTTTATCCTTTCATCTGCAGATGCACACTCACACAGCTTCCAGATGGCAACTTCCACCACTGCTGTAATGAATGTGGGAGTAAGACCATTTCCTCAGCACTGACTTCAGTTCCTGGATAACTCATCACATGGTAACTTGAATTACCAGCAACATGTGGAGGTCACTTTTCTCCATCTCGACAACACTCGTTACCTTTGAACTTTCAGGTGATAACCTCTCTGGCACATATGGGGTAATATCACATGATTTTAACTCTCATTTCTCTGATGATTGTTAATGATGAACACCAAGTCTTTGGCCATTTATGTTTCGTTTTTAAAATGTCATTTCAAGTACTTTGCCAGTTTTAAAAACAAGGTTAATCCTTTTCTTATTTTTGAGTTTTATAAATTTTGGTATTAATCTTTATTAAATGTGTAGTTTATTCCTATTCATTCTGTTTGTTTGTTTTTTCTTTAGAGACAGAGTTTTGGCTCCTGGCTGTCCTAAACTTCCTCTGTAGACCAGGCTGGCCTCAAACTCAGAGATCTATCTGCTTCTTGTCTCTTGAGTACTGGGATTAAAGGTGTGTGTCACCATACCTCTGCATCTCTATTCATGATAGTGATAGACTAAAATCTTACCTTGTAACGTCTTTATCAGGATTTCCTGTGAGGGTAATGACAGGCTCAGTTCTACAGCAGTCATAATGAATTGGTTTCTTTCTTTCTTAAGTCTGGGGTAAATTTCTCTACTGGATCCATCCACACTTGAATATGCTTGGCAAAAAGAGTTTAAGTAAAAACATAACTGCTTTATGAGATTTGGGACCATACTGGCTATCTACAGCCCTGTTCTTCTCTTCTTTTCAGGAATGACAGCCTTGCCCTGCTACTCAGACACCATCCAGTCCCTGGACTCTACTGATCCTCTGTCTCACTTGCCCAGGTATCCAGGACTACAAGGGCATGCTACCACGCCTTCCTGGGTGAGCTTCGGCAGTGTGTGCTTCCATCAACACTGTCCCGCACGGGCATACATTTACCCACACGACCCTGCCCTTCCCCTAGTGTCTGCAGCAGTCGCACGGGCATTTTCATGTTCCTTCCCTTGCCAGTCAGCCTGACCTGACGAGACGTCACCTCTCCCTCTCCCGTGGTGCACTCGGCTTTTGGTTTCACCCTTGGTCTCCTGCTTTGCTGCTGTCCTCTTGCACCTCCACTCCTCCTTCTGCTCACGTGGGATTCCAGTCTACTCTTCCTCCTCAAGATCCATTACCGGGAAACTGAGCTCGCTCACCTGACAGCACTCTGTTCCTCTTGCACGGGTGCTTAGTTCTAGTCAGTCTGCTGAGGAATGAGTGCGCAGCATCACAGGAAACTTGAAACATGGATGTTTATGTTCATCCACTTCAACCACTCCACAGTTCTTCTTTCTACCTCTGACTCGGGGGCTGTTGGAAGCGGACGCACAAAGGCCATCCCCACAGGCTCGGGGCCTCTCCGTGTTGTTCCTTCCACACAGGTACTCCCCTGAAATCTGATGTCCCCTGGATGCTTAGCTCTGCCTTGTCACCTCACAGAGTTGACTGGGTCTCTGCATGTTACCTTCCCACATGCTGCAGACTGGGAACCTTTCAGTGAAGTCCTCTGAGACAATCACAGGACTCTTCTTATTGGTCTCTGGATCGTTGTTCTCTGTCACCTGATGTCCTTAAAAATCTTGTTTTGTTTTGCTTTGTTTGTTGTTGGTTTTCTTAGCCCTGACTGTCCCGGTACTCGCTATGTAGTCCAGACTGGTCTCAAACACACAAGTACATACCTGCCTGCCCCTGCCTCCTGAATGTGGGGATTAAAGGCGTGTTCTATCATGCTTGGCTTGAAACTATTTCTTTTGTCTGTATTTTATCTGTTTGGAAGTTGACTGCAGCAGGACATTAAGTCTATTCCCAGTTGTGGTTATAAACCCACAGAATTACTTTTGACTTGTTTTAATCCCCTGTGGTGAGTTCTCTTTTTCTCCTCTAAGCATTTGAACTGAAGCCAATGGCAACTGAGAGCTATAACAAGCTCCTTGTAGCTGCTTCACCAACAAGTGATAAGGAGGCACTCAGTCTGAGCAGGAGGATTACTTGCACATTTGCATTTGCTGGATTTGTTGTGAAAGGAACAAGAGAAAGACAGTTTATGTTTACAAGCCAGTGGCACACACTGACAAGTCCAGCTCTGTTGGCAGAGGCCACTTCTGATCCATGAGAACGGCTGGGGCTCTGGCCTCTTACAGGGAGCCTTCAGCTCTGACATATATATATGTCTAAATATGGACTCCAAATGCAATCCAGTTCACCTGCCTGTCCCAACCGGACTCTCATTTACACAATAAAGAAGCAAGAGTAGGAAGGGTTCTTCTTGTGGTAATGGTTGGTAATTGTTTGCACAATCTCCACATTACTAGGTATGGAAACAGAAATCCTCACAAAGTGTAAGTGTGAGCAGTCCAGTTAAGACCGAAACTATCTAAGTAGAACTGACCCAAGGTGACCACAGAGGACTGTAACAATATTCTTAAATCTAGTACCGATCCTGTGTCCCTCCGGCCCTTTGCTTAATAATTAACAATTCATAATGCCCCATTTTGTTTCTACTCATACACTAAAGTGTCGGACATTTAACTTGGCTGAGTAGCTTCCCAGCCCCCCACGCCCATCCCAGCTCATCAACTTTTAAATTTTTTGATTCTTTAAGGTACAGGAAACTACTAGTCTAAGGATAGAAGATTTAATTTAAGTATATGATTTCCTACTCAGAAATTAACACAGAAATCTTGTGGCATTTTTCTTTATTTGTAAAACATAATAAAAAAAAACCCACAAAATCATGCATTAAAGTGACTTTTTAATCATGTAAAAAGTACACATATTTAAGGTGATCTACTCTCAACACTATACATGTCCCAACCTATTTCATTAAAAATTATATATTATAATGATAACAAAGAAAACACAATTTTAAGGGGTAATTAATATATTTACCAACATTTTATAAACATTAACTGGTTAAAAACACTACTAGCAGGCAAAGATGTTAAGCCTAAGCTTGAGTTTTATAAAACTTGAGTTCCGCAGCCTTACAAAAGATTTGCGTGCCTACAGCATGGCGCCACCTTGCTCTTGGCTGAGCAGAAGACAGTGAGCAGCGCCACGGCACAGGCACAGGCACAGGCCAGTCTTCATCTAAGTGATAGCTGTCGTGGAAAACGTGTAGACTAGAACTCTATGGACTAGTGTCGGAGTCTAGATGTTTCCACCTGTTTACAGGCCAGGAGAACCTTCCCAGAAAATGGTGCTTTCAGGCCATACATTTACTGTAGCTATTACTTTCCAGCCATACATTTACTGTAGCTATTACTCTGTCACATATAACAATTCTGTTAAGTACCAATATTCCAGAATTTGAGGCCATCTCAAACACTCAGGGAAGGGCAAAGTTATCTGGTAATCTTGTTTTGTCTTTAACCAGTGCAATTTTGAGTGATCATAAAAATCGCACATATGGTCACTCTAACAGTTGTGAACAATCTGTTCGTTCCATGGCATTTCTACTCTACTCGGCATTAGAAGGGACTGGAAAAACACTCATCTTCCAACACTATCAGGCCAAGGTTGCGGGGAATGAATAAAAATATGCGCTCACATATGGTCTTGGTTATACTAAGATATTCTGGTATAACGATAACTGATATCCATCTTTTCCTTTAGCTTTAAACTCTGATTCTCTGAATACAACTAAGTCTGAGCAGTCATTTCAGACACAATCCAACCAGAGGCTCTCTTCAAGATACACTAAACAAGAATAGTGATTCGACTTTCTTAAGCCAAAGTTTGCACTAATTTTCTAGCCATTGTATATCTATTTTGATAGTAAAAGTGGCTTTACTCTTGCAGTGATTTCAAAACTGAGGGAAGCACTTGCCATAGATTGCCTTAGTTAAGAAAATAAAAAACGTAATTGGCCCACTTAGTAAGTGGCAGAGCCAAGAACCAAAATGGAGTTGACAAAGGAGCTTGGGCACCTACTCACTGCCCCTCCACCACCACCACCGTCTTATGTGATGCAGAAATATTGGTTCTATTGCCTAGAAGGAAAGAGATGTACTTCACTAAGCTATAACCTTCAAGAGATTCAAACAGACGAAGCTTAAAGAGAGCTGCGATCTGCTCTGCAGTCACTGTGAGAGAAAGGAGAAGGACAGCGCGAACCTACTGTTTAGTCACAAAGGCAACACCAACGCTCCTTTTATAAGTACATTACGATAAGCTAAACAGTGCACAAGTCAGGGGTACACAGGTTAATTTTATAGCAGTCTGTTTTTCTATCACATGCATATAAGAATTAGACCCTTACTATCTTGGAGCTATGTTACGGAGCAGAAATGAAATACTACTTCTAAAATGTATGTTTGGTTGTTAGTGAACTCTGACCTAGAAGATATACATTTGTGGAATACATTCTCCAATTATCTTATATATTCAGATTAGTCATACATAATTGGGTTTTTTTTTTTTTAAACAAATGGTCCTAGGACACACTGATAGAAATGTAGCTGGCACTCAATGCATCATGTCCATGCTATGCTTTAAGGTAAAATCTAAATTATATCAGTTTCTTTCTTTTTTTTTAAGATTTATATATTCATTTTATGTATATGAGTACATGGTCACTCTTTTCAGACACACTAGAAGAGAGCATTGGATCCCATTACAGATGGCTGTGAGCCATCATGTGGTTGTTGGGAATTGAACTCAGGAACTCTAGAAGAGTAGTGGGTGCTTTTAACTACTGAGAAATCTCTCCATCTCTCCAGTCCCCAACATCAGTTTCTTTAGTGCATCATTTTATAAGTATTAGCAATGAAAATGTAAAGCACATGCTTCATTTTAAAATGAGGATTTCATTTCAGAAAACTTAAGTAGGTAGTTTTCAAAACCTGGTTTTTGCTTTATCAAATACTAGCACACATCTGTAGTTATCCAACAGTTTTTCATCAACTGCATTCAGCAATAGCAGAAATCCAGGCACAAAACTGAAAAATGGCCATAAATCCAGGCACTCACTTGAGCTTGGCTGATGCACAGCCTGAAAATTCAGAAAAGTCTTGCTGCAAGACAAACAATGGACTAAACAGAGGGTGACAGGCCTGTGACTCCTGCTGACCAATAGCTAATGCAGGCAGACCACAAGTTCAAGGTCTCCCTGAGCTACATGTTGAGATCATGGCCAAAATAAATAGATGGCTTGGGATACAGATCCAAGTTGTAGAGCCCTCCTAGAAATGGAAGGACAGCTAATGGTGGCCACACCCCACCATGGCCCATCACCACAGTACTCAGAAACATCAGGAGAATGGGTCTATGGGACTTACCTTGGTTAAGTGAATGACTCCTTTGGAAGTAACTGAACAACCCATGAAGCCGACATACTGGAGTTCAGGGCAGTGCTCAGCAAATGCCTTCACTGACTGATCTGTCACCTAGGGAAAAACATGAAGAAAGCTACTTGAGGTGGCATCATGGTGAACTACGATTGGACAGCTGCAAAAGTCTGCTTCACAGGGGCTCATTAATCTTTCCCTTTCCAGTGGGTCCTTTGAATCTGCACCGACATGCCGCAATAGCACCTGTGTACCTAAGAATGAATTCCCCGACCTCATATCCTCTAGACCCCATCCTGTCATACTTGTTTACAGATCAAAAAGACATACTGACAAAAGTCACTTCTTTTCCTCTGTCCCCACCTCTCTCTCCTCTTCATGTTTTTATTGACACTACTTACATGCTATAAAATTCACCCTTTAAGGGTTCGGCTTGGTAATTAGTAATATATTCATAAAGCTGGGCAGGAGCATTAATACGTAATCCTACGTATTCATTCCTACTGCCTTCTCCTTAGATGACTGTTACGAGCTGGGAACCCATCTCTCCTGTCTCCAGATTCAGACTCTCACTACACGGTTTCGCTCTCCTCGGTCCCCAAGTTGCCAACTACAGATCTTGGAACTTCTCAGTCTCTGAATCATGTAAGTCAATTCCCTATGAGAAATTCTTGATAAAAAAAAAAAAAGAGAGAAAAATCTCTTTTATTAGGGTTTTATCACTCTAGAGAAACCCAATGCAATGCATACTGAAATCATCTAAGGAGATTACTACAAACCTAAGAGTAAAAGTGAAGGGACCCAAGCATCTATACTTAAGATAAGCCCCTAAGTGACTCTCAAGACATTAAAAAGTCAGAGACCCAGCGATACTTCTAACTAGTTCTGCTTTAAAAATGAAAGGCAGAATGGAACTCCATTTCTGCCTCAATCATCTCCAAAACATACTCCACATATATAGGTCACCTGTCTGTAATTTTGTGGAATTTTTCTTCATGGTTCTGGTGGTTTCAATAGGTATAGTCTCCACAGACTCACATAGTTGAATGCTTGACCCACAAGGAGCAGCTGGCCCATAGGGAGTAGCACTATTATGAGATGTGGCCTTGTTTGGTGGGTGTGGCTTTGCTGAAGGAAGGCTGTCAGTGGGGGTGGGCTTTGAGGGCTCAGATGTTCACACCATGTCCAGTGTGACAATCTCTTCCTGCTTCCTATGGATCCAGAGGAGAAACTCTCAGCTCCCTCTCCAAACTGCCTGCCTGCATGCTGCCGTGCTTCCTGCCATGATGGTAAGACACTAAACCTCTGAAACTGTGAGCCAGCCCCAGTTCAATTTTGTCTTTATAAGAGTTGCCTTTGTCCATGGTGTCTCTTCACAACAATGGAAATCCTAAGACAATGGCTTCACAAAGGTTCAACTTAAACCCAAACACATGTTAGTTACCACTTTTGCTTTTGGATTTATTTCTTCATCCAAAATGAAATCAAACACTTTTGTTAGATTACAAGCAGCAATGGCATCCATTGTTTTTGCGTTAGTTTTAGTAGGTGTGACTTTTATTTGTATCTTCTTTATGCTTTACAGACAGTGGGAACATAAGTACGTGGATAGCATTAATTCTAAAACAATCACAGGGACATTTCCCTAAAGTAATGAAACCCAAAGCACCGATGGTAGGTCTGATAAAAGATTAATTCTGCCTTCAAAAGTAAAGTATGCTTAAGCATATTAAGACTAAGGGTACCACTGATAAATTAAAAATGGACCTGCCTTACACTCAGCTCTCTAAACACATCACGTTGACATGGACCACATAGGGCGTGACAATTGTGAAAGCACCGGTGAAACATAGTCTTTAATTAAAAGCCAAACTAAAGCTTACAGAGGTTAAGTACATGGTCGGAAAGTTAAAGGCCCAGCTCAGGCTCGGACTAGCATCAAATGTGTGTTTCAGGAAGGTTGGGAAGGAAGAGGAACTCAGATGACAGCAAAGGACACAGGAGAACTCAGGTCACAGAATTCTGAGCTTTTAGAGAGAAGGAAAGAAATTCAAAATTCTGCTAGTAGCCTTTTTTTTTTTTTTTGGGCTGGGGGGCAGGGGGGACGGGGAGGAAGAAAGCCAGCTGAGACTGTACCCCACCATCAACAGAGCCTGCGCAAGTGAGGCTCTGAGGCAGCTCTGAGGTATAGAACCCTCTGACGGGCACAAGTTTGTTTTAGAAGACTTACAAAATGACCATCAAACGGCAGAGGCCATCCTCTCTGAAACAGAGAGCAGCCTGCGATGCAAGTGCTGGCAAACCCAAGGACAGATTGTAAAAGGCAAGTCCTGCTGGGTCTCAGCTTCTCCAGGACCCTAGAGTCTGAGTACCTAGCTCTAAATCCTACACAGATACCCCCATCCCTCTGCACACACACACACACACACACACACACACACACACACGCACGCACGCACACACACACACACACAC